>PVLD010021043.1:0-32421 GCA_004027595.1 Dinomys branickii | reverse complement strand
TAAAAAAAAAAAGTTTAACAACACAAGGGAATAAAGACAGATAAACTTCAGCTCAGTTGAAAAGGTTTATTCTCTGTTATAGCTCTTGTATGTCACTATGAAAAAATGCCAACTGAAGACATGATGGTGACCAAAACATACTTCATAATGAACGATTTTCATATTCCATTAATAAATGTGTCACCAAATATGCTTTAATATAGTCTATTAAAATAGTATCATATAATATTGATCTAAAAATATTACTTACGATACTATGGTATCAATTAAGTAATTTTTAGGTCATCTTTCTTCACTGCCTCACGGGCAGCGATTCGGCGACGTCACCCTGCGCCTCCGCGCTGACACTGCTTCGATGACGCCATCTTTCTGCGACGCCACGCCAATGCCCTCCCGCCGTAGCCGGAAAGACGATTCCCAGTGGACGGCTTCGATGACGCCATCTTTCTACGACCCCACGCCGATGCCCGCCCGCCCTAGCCGGAAGAACGATTCCCGGTGGAAAGCAGGAACGCAGAGAGGGTAGGAGAAAGAACCAACGACTCCGCCGCTGGAAGAAGGAGCGATTCCGCTGCACCTCTCTTTCCTTTTGTCCTGTGCACCGTCAGAGTCATGGCGCCGGCGCTGTGGAAGGGACTGGTAGGCTTTGCCCTTTTTGCCCTAGCCCACGCCGCCTTTTCCGCTGCGCAGCATCGTTCTTACATGCGATTAACAGAAAAGGAAGACGAATCCCTGCCGGTGGACATAATTCTTCAGACGCTTCTGGCCTTTGCAGTTACGTGTTACGGTGTAGTTCATATCGCCGGAGAGTTTAAAGACTTGAATGCCACTTCAGAACTGAAGAGTAAGAGGTTTGATACCTTAAGGAATCACCCATCCTTCTACGTGTTTAATCATCGTGGTCGAGTACTGTTCCGGCCTTCAGATACAACAAACGCTTTAAACCGAGATGCATTGTCCCCTAACGCGACGCTGAAGTTACGAAAACTGGAGTGAGTCACCGCACAGTTAAGATTTTTACAGATTGCAGTGTCGGGAGAGGACACAGCTGACTGTTGGAGTTCGGAGTGTGGAGCACTCGCCCCAGTCAGTGTTTATATTGACCTTTCAGACCTGAGTTTTAAGAATCTATGGTCTCTGTTTGTATACTGTTAATGGCATTGTAATGGAGTATATACCACCTGTGAAATGAGTCCTTCTCTTTTCTATAGGGATTTTTTTCATTGAAACAAATTTGCATCTTTTCATAAGAGTCACTGTTTGAATACATGAAAAAGTGATGGTTTTCACAATTATTTTCTTAGATTTGCGTTATAGCTTTTAGGAATAATTTTTGGAGGTGTTGTGTGATTACTGCATTTTTCAGCCTGAATTTTTAGTAACATGGCCTTTAGTTTTTAGAGTGTTTCAAAATGATGACGTCTCATTTTTTCTTCTCACCCCTAAAAAGTGTTTCTGGGTTTGCAGGTATTTGCCAGTTTTTAATTTATCCGTGACTTCTCGCGCCACCCCTTTCCAATATGCTAACATCAGCCGTTTGATCACTTGTCTGAGATTATGTGCAGTGAGCAATTTTTGTGCCAGAAAATCTGTTATAATAAATATATGTAACAAGCACAACTTGCCATTAAGCTTCTTGTATTCTCTTCCGTTAGTTGTGAAAGATTTCCCTGATTGTAGAATGTAGAATAGTTGCAGATAGACTCCAAAGCCGTTCATGATTTCATTATCCTGCCTGTATAGAAGAGTAGTAATCAGTGAGGAAAACTGATTAAGCCAGTAAGTTCTCAAAATTGTAAAGGGAGCCTTAAAGTAATTGGGCCAAATATGTTCAATGTACTTGGAACTAATTTTTTTTAAGAAAATTAAAGTCATTTAAGAAATTGTGTAGCTTCTAATGTATAGCAGGCTTACTGTTTCCCATCTTCACTGATGAAACTGACGGTGAAGATGAGGATACAGAGTTGAATTGTTTTAAAAGCAGTGATTTTACTCATAAGAGAATTTTGGCTAAAACCCTGCAGGAAGTTCAATTTGAATTTTGTAAAAAACATTGCTTCTGTTGAATTGTGCAGGTATAAAAACCTTACTCTTAGTGAATTGTGTAAATGGAGTAATTGCAGGTTTGAAAAGAAGATATATTTAGACAGGAATCATAAGATGCCCTCATACTTGATGGAATTTTTCCATTGGAAATGAATGTCTGCTCTTCTGTCCTGCCTGATAATACTGAGCCCCAAAGGACAAGATTATCTTGTCAATGGATTTGTTTATTGTTTTCATTTATCAGCCCAATGTGTGGAACACTGACTCTGCTTTCTAATGAGAACAAAGAATCTGTCAGTAACTTAAAATAATTTAAAAAGTATTAAAACTGTGAAGTCAGGGATTAAATTGATAATAATGAAATCAAAATATTGTGTGAAAAAACAGCCAGGCTTGTCTGTTGGTTCCTCAGGTGCTACTTGATTTCAGAGAGCGTTTTGTTTTCTTCCCTCCTGGGGCTTTCTTTTACTCATGTTACTGAGATATTCACATATCTTGAACTTTACATATATAATGTGTACAATTAAGTGATTTTTAAAGTACATCCTCAAAGGTGTGCAGCTGTGATCACAGTCAAATTTAGAACAGTACCCTAAAGGAACCATGAACCTTTTATTTCCTTCCATAACCCACCCTTCCTGTTCTAGGCAAGCACTAATCTATTTTCTTTTCCTATAGATAGGCACATTCTGATTGTCTGATGTAAGTGGATTTACTCTGGAGGCTGAAGCAGGGGATCACTGAGATTTCCAGGCCAGCCTGGGCTACATAGTGACTTGAAGGCCAGTCTGCACTGCATAGTGGAGACCCAGCCTCAAAAAAGATTTTTGTATGTATCTTTTGTGACTGACTTCCCAAATACGGTTTTTGATGTGGAGTGAAAATTTTGAGAGCTTATTACAGTGAAAGGAAGTGTCAATAAATCCACAGATTGAAGGTAGGAGGGCCAGCTACCTAATAGGTTTCTCAGTTAATCTTTTGGTGAGTAGTTTTTGCTCAAGGCCAAGCATTTATGATATAATACTGTTTATAATATTTTGGTGAGTCTCTAGAATAAATTTAATCTCATCTTTTACTTCCCAGTTGAAAATCCCACTAAAAGTGATAGGAAATAATTTGGCAAATGATTAACATAGCAGTTTGAAGATGTATGTAAGTTGGCTAGCACCTTACATACCTCTGGCCAGGTGAGCACCCCAGATTTTTTCTTAAATATACACCAGTGACTTTCTGTTATCTGTTTCAAGTATGCACCATAATAAAAGAGAGACAATGACTTAATTATTAGAGAAGTAGTGAAGTGATAGTGTCTCATTATCAACAGCGAGCCACAGGAGTGGACAGGGTCTCAGGTGTGACCAGAGACACATGGGAGGAGCAGCCAAGGTACTTGATTGAAGAGAAAACCCATTCTGTGCTCAGACTGGAAGCCTGAGTTGGCCCTAGCCACTAACTCTCCATGTTGCCAAATTCCATCTCTTAAAGACTGCCTTGTGTCTCTCAGATGCATAGGTTGTAGTCTTGCACTAGTGTTTGTATATTTGAAGGAAGGGAATGAGGCTTACATGAAGTCATACAGGCCGGACTCTGGAGCTGTGAAAAATTGTAATTGCTTGTTTAATCCAACCATCCTGGAGTATTTTGCTTCCCTATTGCTGTCAGACACACTAGTACATCATCCCACCTCTCTCTAAGCAGAATCAGCCTCAAAAGGCATTTAGTGAACATGGGTGGGGCAGTTTCAATTCTCTTTAGCTGTGACTCTTTGCTGAGAAACGTGCATCCTCAGTGTATTGGCATTAAGCACAGCATTTCTTTACAGATGAAATCATTCACCTGTTGGACTTGCTAATGAGAACTGCATCCATTGAATAAGTTGCTTGCTTGGCGTTAATACTTGGAGATGCTCATGATTGCTTCCTACGTAGCAGTGGGGACACTGTGTGGATCCCATCTCCAGCATGCTTCCTGAGTCACTTTAGAGAAGATCATATCACCCACAGAGCCAGACAGAATATTAACAGTCTCTGATTCTGTCTCCAGAAACTAGGAGGCCAAGCTCCAGGACCTGCTCACTCACAGTATCCGCCTGGACAGGATGGCTGAGTCAGGGAGCTGGATCAGGAAGAGATGTCACTCTGGACGTTGGTACTATGCTGCCATCATGCCTCATGCCCACTCTGCCTACTTGTGCATAAACCTCACCTAGGTGCTTCTCTAGGGTCACTGCTGAGGGACTTTGGCCATTTCAGTCAACAGGATAAAGGACATCTCTGAAATCATAACTTCTCAAATCCTCCCTTACAGAGAACCTCCAGCCTTGGGAGTAACACTGAGTTGCAACTTCAGGGCTTTCTGCCTCTTCTTACTCTGAAGACAAAACAACAAATCAATCCCCTTTATTTCACTTTGGATGTTCACCTCTTTGGATTTAGAGGTCCTTTTCTCACACATGCTGGAACACTGTTGACATCTAGTTCTGACTCTACACACTTGAGTGTTTGTGAAGGGGTTATCAGAAGGTTATACGTGGGACAGACATGACCTTTGTGCAGAGAGTCCTGGCAGCCACATTTCTCATGAGGGCTGGACCGAGACAGCCGAGTCACTCCCTGCTGCAAGTGCGTTGTAGAGTGGCTTTTCCTCTGACTTAGCCACTGAGCCATGTGTGCTACCCTGTGTGATAGAAGCCACCAGGTAAAAAGATGCCTTCTGTAAACTCTGGACATAAAACCATTTTTAGGCCAGACCTGCCCATCTCTGTGACACAGGCCATGCAGAGTCTTCAGCAATTTGCAGGACCCACTTCTATCCTGTTTGTGAAAGTGGATCTTGAGCTCCTTGACTTGGGCTGTGTGTCAGGGCGAAGCCATGGGGTGGTGCATTTGGAGGGGGCTCTAATGTATAGGCTCAATTCATTAAATTTAGAATCACTGACTTAGCAATTCATGTTACATCTATGCATAGGTCAGTATTCATCATGTATTCATAATCTAGATATACAGTTTAAATATATTATCTGAAATGTATATACTCTTTATACATATGTACATATCTGTAATACTGACTGATTCAAATAAGATGGTGGACACATTTGTTGATTGTCCTCTTTAGGTCCATCAGTCTCAGCGCCTCAGAAACAGTGAGAGAAATGAAAACCTGGTCCCTAAGAAGCTGTCTCTCAGGCTCTCACCCTGGCTGTGGGCTCTTGGGTTGGTTCAGTGTCATGGGAGTTGGACACTTTCCTTTCTAGGGCCCCCTTCCAGGCAGACCCTTGGGCAGGACCCTTGGCTCCAGCAGGTTGTCAACCCGTCAGGAAAGAAATTTTTTCCTCCACAGCCCAGAGCCAGAGTCCAGAGCTTTCTGCCATTCAAGCCTGACTCAGCCTTGGTTTGAGGCCCCTTGTCCAAAATTCTCACGTTTATTCCAGTGCTTATGTGTCTGTGCAGGCCTTGAATTCACAAGCCACATTTCCACACTTACTAAAGCCAGCATTGGCTCTTTGACAATTAAAATTTGACCTCCTTATCATCTTCAGGACCCAGCTTCCTTCAACCACACCAGGTATATGTCTTAGATAGGCATTGCACTTTTAAGATGTTGCCACAGTCTTTAGCAGCCAGTCCTCTCCTGGTTTATTGAACACTGGATTTGTTCTACTGTGCATGGTAAGGACCGGTGAGCCTCTCAGCTGCCCAGGGCAGGAGCAAGGGAAAGTGGGCAGCTGTGATCAGCAGAGATAAAAGATATGAGAAGGAAGCGGGGTTGGCCATTTCTTGCAGAATTTCTGTCCTTCATAAAAGGAGGAAATTGAAAATAATTTTCCTGCATGTCTTCCTTGAATAGTTCTGTGAGAACGTAATGCTTAGGACACTGACTACACTTTGTATATTTTGGTATATTTAGACCTAAATTGAAATCCAGTGTGGTAAAGATGACAAAAGAGAAACAAAATGAACTGGGGCCCTTCTGGTGTCACCAAGCTACTGCGCCAAGTCTAAATCCTCCAACCTTCAGGTTTCTTGTCAATGCTCAAGTAATTGCTATTCTTTCCACTCTCTTCTAAAGTTACTCTAACTTATCCAAATAAGTCCGGCTGGGCCTTAGACCTGGTCTTTATAGTGAGGCAGCCATTATTTTATGCTTATGTGGGTGTTTGTGGGAGGAGGAAGCCTGGAAGGCTAGAAATGGTGAGTTGTGCCCTTCGTGGCGTGTTGATCATGCTGTGTGCAAAGAGGAGCCCAAGTGACTTTGAGTTTATAAACTGTACTCTCTTGTGTCTGATTCTCTATTTATATTCTAAACACTGCAGAGCCCGTTGTTCTTAATTCCTTTCTATCAAAAGGCCTAGTGTAGACAAGGGCCACCAGAGAAATCATAACATCGGGGAATTACATGCCGCCCCTCAACAACAGCATTGTGTTTGCTGGTTTCCCTCCACTCTCTGGTCTCTTGATGGAAAGATGCTGCCCAATCCTTCTGGGCTCCTGTTAGATACTGCATTTGGAGGAGTTACAAAGAAAATACTCCCAGCAGATAATATTGGAATCCAAGGAGTATGGCAGCATGGTGCATATAAGTTCAGGGCGAGGATGAAACCTGACAAAGTCTATGATGGTGTGAAGTAAGATTTGCCATGTCATGTTGCGTCAATGCCAGGAAGGACCCAAACTCCTTTAAATAGTTTATAAATCCTAGGTCTTCTTGTCTTCATTTCTCTTCTTATATCCTAAGAGCAAAATATCCGTGTTTTCCTTAATTACTCCCACCTCCAAGAGTCGTTAAAACGTATTTATAATTAGTAATAGGAAAAACCCACTTGTTAGAACCCTGAAGAGATTAGTAGATCACTAATCAGGGAAGCTGATGGATCCCAGGGGAATCCATCTCTAGGACGTGATCCATTCCCTGTGATCCCAGGGGAAAACACAGGCTATTGAACAAATTTTCACTGTCCTGATCTTGCTTGGGACACCTGGGTCCCTGGACCTGTGCTGAGTTACTGATATGAGCCAGTCTTGCAGCTGTGCCTAGCTCTGCTCAGCCCTCTTGATTTGCATATGCCTAGAGCACAGCCCAGAGCCCAGAGGACTTCCTCATAGGCTGCTCACATCCTGTGCAAGACTCAGTCCCAGTCAGGACACAGCATGGACATGAGGGTCCCCGCTCAGCTTCTGGGGCTCCTGTTGGTGTGGCTCCCAGGTAAGGAAGGACAGCACTGGGAATGTGTTAACCCAGTTGTGTTCAGAGCTGCCATGTCCTTCAGGGAAGTTTTTTTTTTAACATGATTGATTATGCATACCTTTGTTTTTCTATGCTTCCAATTTCAGGTGCCATTTGTGACATCCGGATGACCCAGTCTCCATCCTTCTCTGTGTCTCCAGGGGACAGAGTCCTCATCACTTGCCAGGCAGGTCAGGATATTTATAGCAGTTTAGAATGGTATCAGCAGAAACCTGGAAAAGTTCCTCAACTGCTGATCTATGATGCAACCAATTTGCAATCTGGGGTCCCATCAAGGTTCAGTGCCAGTGGATCTGGGACAGATTATTCTCTTGCCATCAGCAACCTGGAACCTGAAGATGCTGCAGTTTATTACTGTGCACAGAGTTATGCAGTACCTTCCACAGTGACACAAGTCATAACAGAAACCATGCAGGGAAGTGAGAAGATGGGCTGCCCCAGCTGCTCCTCCTGGTGTCTCTTAACTGCAGAAAGTTTTTTCCTAGGCAGCCAGGCTATAAAAGTACATACAGAATTTTGGTAAAGATTCAGGCAAGCTTCTCTATGCCCCAGGTGTTTTTGTACTTCAGCCTCACCAGCGCTGACCTGCTGTTTCTTGTTTTAATTAATAACAGAGATTATTAACTTAAGACATTACTGTGATAAATTTAGGGTGTCAACTTGATTGAAAGAAACCTAGAGTATTAGAAAAGCATATTTTGGATGCATCTGTGAGGGTGTCTCCAGAGAAGGTTGGTGATTGGAAAACTGAATGAGGAAAAGTTTCCCTGTGGCACGATTCAATAGTTTGTGGTGCCAGATGGAACTGACAGAGCAAGAGAAGTGGGATAATCTTTCTATTTCTTCTCTTTATCTCTTCCTTCTGAATAAGGTGAATTTTATGGCTTCTAAACAATCAATTTTCCTAGAATACTCATCCCTTCTGGCCACTAATATTATAGCACAGATCAGACTAGAGATGGCTATTTAGTTAACTAGAGTGAACCTAACTCAACTGGGAAGACAATGATTCCTGTAAATGCATTTATCTTTCTTGTGAATCTTGTTTCTCCCACAAATATAATTTGAGCATTTTTCTGAGTTGTAATCAATGTCAAGAAGTTCTAAAGAATAACCATTGGATGAAAAACTTATTCATAACAAAACAATATATCAATGTGTCTCCATAAAAATTTTATTTACACAGATGGTAGCTGTCTTGATAGAAAACAACTCATTATGCATAAATGAAAACTGGCACAGAACCTACTGTAATGTTGAATTACTCTCCTACCAGATTTGATGAAGGTTCTGAAATACTATGTACTGTTCTGTTACTTCCATAAAAATTGATACTCTTGTTTTGTCATTTTAACAATGTCATCTTGAAAATAGTGAAAGTGATAATTCAAGATCTGGAAAGATTACTTTGCATAAATTAGGATCAATACATCATTTCCAGACAAACTAAGGAGTATATTTTCACTAGTTTTACACCATAAGAAATGGAGTCTTTCATACTGAAATAAAGAATCCTTTATTCTCTTTAATTGTTTGATTAATCTTGCACTCTTACATCTGGAAAGCTGAGCAACTTCGTTGAAGATAACAATATGTAATATAACAACCATTGTTAATTCCTATTATTTTGTTTTGAAATCCTATATTGTTTTTATCATTTTTGTGTTGTTCTGTTGTTGTCTTTTTAGTTGTTATTTTTAAAATTCTCTTTAAAATAAAAAAATTACTACCAGCCATTGGAAAATATAAATTCCCTGCTGAAAGCAAACAAGAATTATATGAAAAGTTATTATAACTTTAAATCTACATTTTTATTTTCTAAAAACATTAAAATACATAAAATAATTACCGTTCTGTGTGTATCAGAAAGATTTTTGTTCCTGGGACACAGTACCTGACAGAACTTGAAGGAGTAGAGGTTTAATGTGGCTCATGGTTTTAGGCCATGATTTCCTGGCTCCAGGACAGAAAGCTCCTGGAGGAAGGGCATGCTGGAGCAAAGGTACTTGGTTTATGGCAGCCAGGAAGCTGAATAGGAGAAAAGTGCCAGAGAGAAAGGGGCCAGAGGTCATAAATTATAATACCCAAAGTCATAAACCATGACACATCAGAAGACACATCAGCAGTGTGCTTTACTCATCTCCTGGGCATTTCTTAATCCAGTCAATATACCACAAGGAATGATCACACTGTATTAAACAGTAAACCATCCATCAAGATTTAATTTGTGATATTAATAGCACACAGGAAGCAAAGATGAAAAAGAGGTGGGTTAGGATAAAGTGATTGAGGTCAATATGGCATCAGTTTAAAACATATTTCAATAAATTTCAGGTGTGAAATTTAAAATCTTTGGCACCAAGAAAGGAAAAGGAATCACCACTAACAAGCAACTCTAGCATACATAAAAAGAACAGAGGATGTGAATCAAAATGTGTCACAGTGAAATACCAGGGACTCAGATAACACCGAGTTCTCCCCCCACTCACCTTCGGAAGACAGTAGAGACCCTCATGGAGGCTTCTTGGTCTGGGTGGCAGCTTGGGTCTTGGGGATGGACTAGAAGCCTGAATCTCAGCAGGGCCCTGTGAACTCACAAGTGCCTTGGACTCCAGTCTCCACTATTGGAGAAGCTTGGTGTCTTATTAAGCAAAGTATGCCTTGGCACAGGAAACCTCTGACCATTACCCTCCTCTCTCAAACCTGATCTAACTGAAAGATAGGTTCACCATTTATGAAAACAATAAGGTGATCTTTCTTTAAACTCTGGGAGTTAATGAGATCCAGTGAGTCAATGTGCAGTTCCCAGGGATAGCCTAGTTCGAGTTTCCCATTCTGAAAGACAGGCAGAGAGAGAGGTGTCCCTTTCACCTGTCTGTTTCATCCAAAAGCTTAGGGCATTCCCAGCTCTGATCCAACCTAGGCAAACAGCAGCTGATGAAGTTGGCTGAGGGGATGTGATCTTGCCCCTGCCTTAGCACTCACTTTTCACAGTCCTTTAGTTCATTCTAACTGTGGTGGAACTTCTAGCTCTCACTTAGCACTGCTCAGCATGCTCCAGAGAGACACTGTGGCCAGACAGGCAGTTCCTGGCTCTCTTAATGTGCGTTCTGCCCAAAGCTGCCATGTGCCCATGTGAATCTCTAAAAGGCTGTGTTCATATCTACTCATATCTTCTATCATCTGTGCTGGCACGGCTTTGCCTTTAAAAACCTGTTAGTCCACACTGCCAGAGCAGTATTTCTAAAGGAGAGGGAGGAGGAGAGTGGAGATATTCCCTAGTCCCCAGCTCTACGCTAAGTGCATGAGGACAGACAAATCCAGGCTAAAATCTTTTTCTGGGTGGGCTGCTCTCTCTGGTCTTTAGTAAAATCATACCTTCAAAAGAAGGAAAAGAAAAAAGTGGCAGGAGAAGTGGCTGGAGTTAAGATTCTTTACCAGCGGAAGGCTTTTGTTTCCCTTTTGTTCTCCTCATTGTGCTTGTGGTCATTTAATAGAATAATTCACCTAAGAGCTCTTAATCTCCACAGCCTTGAAAGACAAAAAGGCAGAGCATGAAGAAGCAAAGTTGCCCTCTCACCAGTGCAGGATCAAATCCTAAAGGAAACTGAGACGGACAGGTTGGCATTCCCTTCCCTGCTTATGGAATCAGGCCAGACCGCCCTAGGGAAGCCTCTCATCCCGATTTTAGACCATCAGCAATGTTAATCACCTTTATGTGGCCAAGGAAGTTCTACATTTCTATTTGAGTCATATTGTTCCCCACATCTACTTGACCACCAGTAAATGACAAAGGAGACAAAGAGCCATAAGGTTATCTAATAAGATCAGAGTGCAAATCCGTACCATTTAAATGGAATCATGATTTTAAAAAAGAACAGAGTGCAAGATAAAATCAATAAAAGACCCCCATGGGACTCACCCTTCACTCATCGCTGGTCTCCGTGCAGTTCCACTGAATGACCCTATGTGTCAGGTCTTGTGATTCCACAGATGTCAAGGAATGAAGTTGCAAACCAGACAAGAGGGTTAGGAGAAACTTTATTTGAAATAAGAAGAGAAATAGCTCCTAGACCTCCAAGAAGTGTCCTCAGTGCATTATCCGGTTCGTGGGGTGTTTTCTGACAGACCATGTCATAGATAGACAGCCAGAAAAGGTGTGATGAAACTTGAAGGTAACAATGGAACAATGGCCAAAGAATGCGTCTATCTGCTACAGAGAGATAGAGGCTACAGAGAGAACATTTTTTGCAGGCAAATTTGTGCTATTCTGATATCAGAGACCTGGCATATCTGGAAATATTGGGACTGTGCTGAGTTGTGAAGATAAAATATCCGTGCAGCTGTGTCCTACCTTTCACTGACCATGCTGATTTGAATGTTCCCAGAGCATAGCTCATTGTCCCAAGAACCTCTTAAAAAGCTGGTCCAACTGTGCAAGAGTCAGTCTCAGTCAGAGCACAGCATGGATATGAGGGCCTCTTCTGAGCTCCTGGGATGCCTCCTGCTCTGGTTCCCAGGTGAGGAAGGACAACCTGAGGAATTTTCTCAATCCAGTGTGCTCAGTACAGCCTGGCCTCTCATGGATATCCTCTGGTAACATGATTAGTTGTGCTCATATATTTCCTACGTGCTGCCAATTTCAGGTGCCAGATGTGGCATAATTGACCCAGTCTCCATCCATTTTGTCTGCATCTCTACAAGAGAGCATCACCATCACAAGTCAAAAAAAGAACACCTATTTTATGTGATATCAATAGAAAACCAGGGAAAGATCCTATGCTCTTGATGTATGATTCAGCCAATTTGCAATCTGAGGTACCCTCAAGTTTCAGTGGTAGTTCTTCTGGGATATATTTCATTCTCCCCATCAGCAACCTGGAGCCTGAGGATTTTGCAGCTTATTACTATCAGCACTGTAAAAGTTGGCCTCTCACAGTGGTACAGTTCCTAACATAAAGCACAGAGGGAAGCAGAAGTGTGAGGCTGGGCTGCTGCTACAGCTGCTGCTTTTCACATTTCCTCCTTTATGTGAGGAATCTGTCTTATCATTGTCTGGGATTCATGCAAAGAAAAAGAGACACTATAGCCAGTCCAAACCTGGACTGTTTTGAATATGGACAAGACAATTTTAAAGTACAGACTTTATTATTAACACATGGTAATTATAGAGATTAATGGAATTCACTGTGGTTTTTTCTTTATATTCACATAGTTTACATTGATGATAAGCACCCATCCTCTTACCCTTGGCCCTCTTCCTCCTACTTCTTAATAATTTTTCTTCTATGTTCTGGTTGACTTCTTTTTCCTTAAGTTTCCATATGTGGGGAGAATACATGCTACTCGTTTTTTCTGTGTTCGGCTTATGTTGCTTAGTAAGTTTTCCAGTTCTATTGTGTTGCAAATGGAAAGATTTCATTCTTCATGGCTAAGTAGTATTCTATTATTTATATCCATATTTTCACTCTCCATCTGTTGGCAGGCATCTGTGGTGATTCCCTCTCTTAGCTATTTCAAATAGTGCCACAATACATATGGACATTCAAGCATATCTTTCATACATTACCTTTATTTCCTCAGAGTACATATATAGTAGTTGAATAGCTAGATCAGATATAACTCCACTTTTTATGATCTGTTGTACTGACTTCCATAGCTGTTATACTAATTTACACTCCCAGAGTATGACTAACTCTTTCTTCTAATCCTTGCCAGCATTTTTTTTAACATTAACAATTCCAACTGTGGTGCCATAACTTAAACAAATGGTGCTGGGGACACTGGACATCCACATGCAGATAGAATCCTGAGTCTTTATCTCACCCTGCACAAAAGTTAGCTAAAAATACACTTTAAAATTTTAATGTAAGAATTAACATTGTGAAACTACTAGAAGAAAACTTTCAGGCATTGATACAGGTGATGCTTTTTCTGAGTAGGACTCTAACAGCTCAGGAAACAAGGGCAGAAATAGACAGATAGGAGTACATCTGCTTGCAAAGCTTTGTCCCACCTGATGAAAAATCAACAGAATAAAAAATGAAGTTAAAGAATGGTATAAAATATTTACCATCTGTTCAACTGATGGAGGTTTAATATCTAGAATTTATAAATAACTCAGAAGACTGAAGAACATCAAAGCAAGTAATCCAATTAAATCAAGAGCAAAATCTGAAAGGGTACTTCTCAAAAGAAGAAATACATGTATTCAATAAATATATGAAAATATTCAGTATAGTTAGTCACCAGGAAAGTGCTAATAAACTACAGACTTAAATTTGAAAGGTCCATTTGTATGATAATCAAAAATACAGGTAAGAGAACAGGATTTTCTGATCTTCCCCAAGAAGTCGGAGTATAAGTGTCACAGAAGGTGTCAGCTTCCCTTATGGGTGATCCTCCCACCTGTCTGTGGAGTCCAGGTGTGAGGGGCAGACACTCTCCACTGCCTGCAGCCCTTGCAGGTGATTCTCACCCTCACTTCTGTCCTTATGTCTGTCTGCAGGTGCTTTTCAACAGTGTAGGACATTCTTCTTCTGAATTTCACATCCCAGATGGGCTCTGATTAACCAATGCTGAAGGAAATCAGACAGTAGAAAGGGGTCTGGCAAAATAATTATGTGAAACAGACGGCTGACATGTCAGTGTGGTCAGTTTCTCAACTCTCAGGCCTTTTTCCATTCCTGGATCAGCCATGGAATACATTCTGAACATTCTTCTAAATATTAGCAGCAAGTGTGGAATTATAGCAGGAAAATTTATATTAAGTCCTATGGTAAACAAATAATAGAAGAATTATGTTAAATATGAATAATTTCACAAACATATATATTTATACATAGACACATAAACATATGGGCATGGTGAAAATATATGTTGAAGGTTAAAAGGTATAAATCTATTTTGTAAAGACTACATTACTTAGACATGCTCAAAATACTTTTCTTCACTTTGTGCACATTTATCCCTTTGTTCTTTCCTTCAGAAACAGGTCTTGGGCTCCTCTTTTGTGCTTTTTGTGGCCGTCTCAATGGCCTGAGTCAATTCAAAACATTTAGTGCAATTTCTGTCAAATAAAACTCTTACAGTGGGTCCACAACCACAGCATCCAGTTCTGCTTCTTCCCCAAAGTCAAAACCACCACAAAAGTTAAATATTCTGAATTGATTGAAGACATCAAGGCAGCTGTAACTTTGTGACTGAAGACCTTCAGAAAGAGGGACTTCCGGAACTACTCAGGAAGTGAGAAGAAGGAAGCTGTTCGAGGTGAGTGGAGGTATTTCAAGGGAAGATAATGCCAGTGTTTCACTTACTGTAATAATTCTCTGCAAACTTAAACAGGTTCTATATTTCTTGATCCTTCTTCGTATATATGTGCTACACAACCAGGTGGCCATAACATTGTATTTCCTTGTAAGAACAGATTTTGATACTTCATGATCATATAGAGCATCTCGAAATGGCAAGTCTAGAGCCACCTCAGGCCTGCTGGATGAGAATCTGTGTTTTAATGAGATCATATTTCATCTATATGTAGTTTAAGAAGCTGTATTTTAGGGGCTGTCACTTCAGCTGATGAGGTTTTGTTTGTTTTGATCTTATTGAATTGGATCCTTTTGAAAAAATTAAAGTTACATGGTGAAGCCACACCCAGCTTTATTTTCTAATTAACACAAAGTTCAATTTGAGTTTTAAATGATAAAGATTAAAAACATCATTACTTGTGTTTGACATTTTTGAACACTTTGAAAATAAAATGGAGTAATGGCTTCATAAAGGTCCATGAATTACAAAGGAAACAAATAAATTAAAAGTTGGAGTACTTGTGTTGGAGATGTTTTGACTGGCACTTTCTTGTATAACAGGGCCTCAGGACATGGTTCATAGCCCCTTCAGTGCTGGGTTATAAGGCTGAGGTAATAACATTTGTATTCCCCGCAGACTGTGCAGTGGCATCAGCTTTCTGAGTAGTGGTGAACATAATCACAGTCAAATCTCTCTGGGACCCAGCCTCTGAAATAATATATCGGGTAATGCCAAAGAAAGACATTAGATGTCAGAAGAAAGTCATGATAACCATGAGACAGGCCTGTTCTTAGAAATACTAGAGAAGTAGTAGAGTGAAGACATTAGTTATCAATGTGGATGGGGTCTCTAGTGTGACCGAAGACAAATGGAAGGAGCAGCCATGATGCTTGACAGAAACCCATCCTGTGCTCTGTACTCTGAGCCTGGAAATCCGGTCATACCCTATACCCTGTCTTTTCTGTGTTACCAATGCCCACCTTGAAAAGACTCACTCAGGTCCTCCAGATTCATATGCTGAAGTCTTGCCCTCAATTTGGGTGTATTTGGAGAAAATGCTTTTAAGAAAAAAGATTAAAGGGGGTCCTCCAAGTGGGAACTAATAGTACAGTATTCGTGTCCTTAGAACCAGAGGCGAGAGGGAATGCCCTCTCCACCTCTGCGCATGGGCATCAAGGAAAGGTCTTGTGAAGACGCTGCAGGCAGATGAACCATTAAGAGGAAGAAAGGCTAAAACAGAAATGGATACCTTCCAGACCTTAGTTTTGGATTTGCCAGACTCTGGAACTATGAAAATTTAAATTTCTCATGTTAAATCCACCCAACCAAATGTGTTTTAGTTCCCTATG
Organism: Dinomys branickii; assembly: GCA_004027595.1. Lineage (NCBI taxonomy): Eukaryota > Metazoa > Chordata > Mammalia > Rodentia > Dinomyidae > Dinomys > Dinomys branickii. The sequence continues at coordinate 16,474 of PVLD010021043.1, read as the reverse complement.
GCAGCATAAGCAGACTAATACACCACCTTGACCTCCTCTGATCAGGATCAGCCTCGAGAGTCTCCTTGAACAACCTTGACCTCCTCTGATCAGGATCAGCCTCGAGAGTCTCCTCGAACACAGAGGCTCAGCTTTTCTTCTCTTCCTCACTGTGCTCTGACTCCCTGTTGGAGGAGGAGGAGGAGGAGGCAAGCTTTATTCTCAGTGTGTTTGAATTAAGAGCAAATGTTTGCTGATAGACAAAGTTGTTCATCTGTTTGATTTTCTGATCAGAATTGTATCCACTGAACGATTGCTTGCCTGGTACAAATGGCCAATAAAAATATGACAAACAGTTCAATATTAGTAGCCACCAAGGAAATGCAAATATGTGAGGGAAAATAATGCACACTTTGAACAGAGTTGGGCTCTCATATCCCCTGGGATTAATGTACTAGGGAATCTTAATCTATATAGATCTGTTGGATTTTAATTTTTCTACACCATGAAATTTTCACCATTCTAAGGAAATATGGAGTATCCATTCCAGAACCTTTTTTTCCTGAAAGACTTGTGGGAACCTAGAAAAGGGAAGTTTATTAAGGAAACAGATTCAGGAATGCTGCACCAGTCCTGTGACCACTGTATCAAATAATCTTCCTCCCACATTCACTATTTCTCACTGTAATGCCTTCCTCTCTTGCTCTGTCTATACCACAAAAGTTATTTTGTGCACATTTACACACTTATTCAAATTCTGTTCTTTCTCCAGCAGCGCCACCTTGACCACATCTTGCACCAGGGAAGTAACTCCTGTGTATCTACTCTCTAGAGTAAGGACACATTGAGGAGGACAGTATAATCTCTGGAGGTTAGGCTTAGACATTTTGAACTGGAAATTTCAGGGTCTTATGTATCCACAGTCTCACATTGATGAAACTGGCTCTGGATTAGCCCAGGCTTCCTGTAGGAATGACTGAGTGAGAGCAATGTTGGTTTTCTGGGGCCCAGAGCAAAAGGCCCTGCATGTTGGGATGTAATTGTTGTTCCAGTTGCTGCATAAAACGTGGATGCTCTGACAGCTCAGTTAAAATCGAGGATGTGAGAGGCTTTGGACCCGCACACTATCAGGTTTTTCAGTATCTCTTTATGGTCCAGTGTGTTACTAGGATGCCCTGGCTATTTGATACTCCAGGATTGGCTGACTCTGTCCTCTAGCTTCATCCCGCCTTTTCTGGAAGGCAGAACAATTGCTCAGGTGATACAGTCTTAGCCTTCCACCTACTTTACAGAGCAGTGATTGGTCCTCAATGCTTCTGGGCTGTCCTAGGATTTTAGGTTTATTCTAAACTGGACTTCAATCCCAGGGCCATTCTGACAGGGCCATTACTTGAAGAAAGAGCAATAATTGTTTTTCTTTAATAAGCAGATTTGCCAAGACCTGTTGCTGAATTCAGGATGCTGAGCTATGGGAAATAAGCTAAGTGACACCAATGTGTACAATATGGTAGCACCCAGACAAAAAATATGGTGTGCAAATTTAGTCATAAAGCTTGAAAAATCATACAGTTTTGAATAATCATTGCTATGCAGTGAGGACACAATATTATCTGTGTACCTACAATAATTTTTTGGCCATGAAATGGTAAAATGCAAGGTTAAGTACCATCACAGAAGATTAGAATATTTTTAGCATGCTCATATAATGTGCCACAATTCATTTTGAAAAATTTTAAGACATTTTACATCTATAGAAATGTTCTCAATATATTAAATGTTACTGCATTTCTTCTTACACAATTTGAGAATAAGCTCATAGCCACACAGCCTCAGCCTTAACACTTCGTATGTATTTTTTTTATAAACAGGACATTTTCATATGTAACTCTCATAAAACTTGGGATCAGGAAATTATATTCAATTCATCACTCTCAACATTGCTCAGTTCCATTTCCAGTTCTGAAAATTGCACTATCAACATCTTCTGTGACAAAATAATTTGGTCCAGATTCTTGCATTGCCTTCACTGCCCTGGGTCTCCAGTCTGTTTCAGTGTAGAACAGCCCTCCAGTCTTTCCTTGAATTTCATAACCTTGTCCCCTTTCAAGATTATACACCATGGATCTGCAGAATGTCTCTCAATTTTAATGTCATATTTATTCATTCATGATTAAATTCTACTTACACTTTTTTTCTCTGTGTTCTGTTCTTACTGAATACTTCCGGGTGGTGTATGGTTTCATCCGCTCCTGTGACTGATGGCATTAAGTTTGATTCCTGGTTGAAGGTGGCACTTCCGAGACTTCTCCTCTGTACCTTTTTCTTTTCTTTTCCTTGAAGTGAATTGGAAGCCCCTAGGTAATTTCCAAGTAACCTTTTCCTAGTCACAATGTGAAATCATAGGTCCATATATTTATAATAGTTTATACATTAGCGTTGTAATTTTTTTCATTGACAGATTCTCCTAGTGTGAGACCAGCTCAGACTGGTTTCCCACTCTCGTTGCTTTCTCCTCAAATGTTCTGAGCCCTCTCTTAGCTTTGACGTGAGAGGTCCAGACTCATATTTTATTTTCCTTTTCTCAAAGCTGAAATCTTCAATTTCTCCAAGAATTTTTATTTCATTTTAGTGTAGATGAGTGCTTAAAAGAGAAAATTTTGAGGGTAATGCTGTTCATGTTGACTGATGTGTAATTGTTTATAGGGAAAATTATCTATGTATCTATCTCTATTAATCTACTATTCAGTTTTGTGTGTTCTTTTACTTTTGGACAGTTGTGCTGATGAACAATTAAAAAATAGAGTTTAGAAAATCTGGCCAAGGAAATATTTCTGGGCATCATAATGTTCACAGGTAAAAACTGTAGACATCTTCTAAAATATCTTGACACTGTGATGGGTGTGTTTCCTCAAAAGACTGTCATTAATGAGAAACAAACCAAGCAGTCACTTCAATGCACAGAGTGGTGGCTTATGCATGTTATCCTTGACTCAGGAAGCTCAGAGCAGTTTAAACACAACCTCTGGGCATGTATCAAGATCCTATCCCAGTAGTCAGTCTCTAAAAAAGATGCGTACCATGAGCAGTGATGCTAGGACAAAACACAAACAAAAACAAGCAAAGCCAAATAATACCCTGCTCACAGATGAGTAGTGTCGTTCTCTCACATTACCGAGAGGAGCAAAAAGATTTTTAAAGAGAAATGTATGCTGTTCTGGTCTGGCCTGGGGCATGTTGGGACTCTGGATCTTTGCTGAGTGACTGATTTAAAACTAGTTCTGCATCTGTGCCCAGATCCGCCCATGCCTTCTGATTTGCATGCCCCTAGAGCACAGCCCACTGTCCCGAAGACTTAATAGGCTGTCACACCCTGTGCAACAGTCAGTCTCAGTCAGGGCACAGCAGAGACATGAGGATCCCTGCCCAGCTCCTGGGGCTCCTGCTGTTCTGGCTGCCAGGTGGGGAAGATCAACCCTGGGAATTTGCTCAGCCCAGTGTGGTTTGGGCTGCTTAGATCTTCAGGAAAGGAATTTATATTGCCAATTGGATTAATATTTATTTCTGTGTTTCCAATTTCAGATGCCAGATGTGACATCCAGCTGACCCAGTCTCCATCCTTCCTGTCTGTATCTCCAGGGGACAGAGTCATCATCACCTGCCAGGCCAGTGAGGGCATTAGCAATTATTTACACTGGTATCAGAAGAAACCAGGAAACCCCCATAAACTCTTAATCCATCATGCAACCAGTTTAGAATCTGGCATCCTGTCGAGGTTCAGTGGCAGTGGGTCTGGGACAGATTTCACTCTCACCATCAGCAGCCTGCAGCCTGAAGATGTTGCAATTTATTACTGTCAACAGGGTAACACTTACCCTCCCACAGTGGTACAAGTCATAACAAAAACCTCTCAGAGAAGCAGAAGTGTGAGCCAGGCTACCACAGCTGCTCTTGCTGGTGACACTCCCAGCTAAAAGATGCATCCAGATGCATCCAGACTCTGAATGTCACTGAGAGGTTATGGTAGAAGGATGGAGAAAAGGTGCTTTGCAGAGAAATATATGCTGTTTCCCCTCCTTAGCCTCAGCAGCTTAGAATTAATAAAGCCTCTCTTCTGTTCTAATTAGGACACAATTACACCCAGCATTAATACAGGAAAGGAGGAGCACCAGGATTTTTTTTAAATACAGGGGATGAAATCCTAATCTGCATCCTTTATAGGTCTGGGAGTATGGTAATCAAAGATGAAGATGTAAAATCAGAGCAATTACGAGACTAAAATAAAAATGAAAATTCTCTTATTCTCTAGAAATGAAAATTTCTGCTACCTTCCTTCAGAAGCTAGAGCAAATCCATCAAGGATATTATAAGCAGGAACTATTTTCCTTTTGTTTTTCCACTATTCAATATTGTGCAGGGCCTTACCCATCACAGGCAAGTACTCTGCTACTGAGCTGCTTCTCCAGCCTGTAGGAGCTGTTAGTGGAGGTCATCTGAGTGCAAACTACAGTCTTGCCATTTCAGGGGATATGATAGTTATGGAAGCAAATGTTAGGGTAGAGAGAGTCACTGAGGATCTCACAGAAACAGAGGGCAAATTCTCCTGAAGATACGGTCTGCCTTACACGATGGCCCTCAGATCTGTGTGAGAAGCCCAGCCTTGGTGATGCTGATGATCTCAGCTACCTGAGTACCTCACCTGCTGGTTACACAGTCCTTGCCTCTTGAGGGAAAGGAGGCTATGGATAGTGTTGGATAAGCCTCTTACTTTCAAGTCTCAGATGCAGCTTGTCTTTGACAATTTTACAGGAAAGCTGAGAAGGAAAAGGGTCGTGGGAAATGTGCCCCCAGAAGGTGTAATGATGTTAGCAAGTCATCAGCTGGACCCAATGGATGATTCCTATTCCACCAACTCTCAGAGTGCTGTCAGGGAGGGTACAGCCCCCAAATATTTTCACATGTGCTGCTAAGCACCATTCACAAGAAAAAAATAAAAAAAAGAAATCATCATTCAGTTATAGAGGCAGTGAGCAGTAGCATGACATATATAAGATCATTTGACTAATCACAATGCTTAATTGACAAAATAAACAGCAAAATAAAGTGAATGTGAATGTTTACTCTATTTTGAGCATTAATCTCTTTCCTGCTCAAAATTTGCACAGAATTCACCACACCATCATCATTAGTGAGAGTAAAGCACAAATGGAAAACTGAAGAAGCACCTTAGGGACAGACTGAATGAAGATCTGAATTTTAACAAACTAACAGGTGATCTACATAGTGTTTAATAACTTATATTTAGGAGACATTTGCTTCAGATAAATGGATTTTTTCTTACCTCCAATGATTCCATTTAAAAACATTGCTATTTACAAACACATATTTAAAGAGACAAATTATTCACCCTTTTTCGATTAACATAACAAAATGCCAGAAATTAAGTAGATGATAAAAGTAGTTCATTCACCTTATAGTTTTGAAGGATGAAACCTCTGGGTTTGGCAGCCCCACCTGCTTTTCCTTGGTCGATAGCCCCCATGTGCGTCTCAAGATGATAAATATGAATGATGTATACCAGCTGCATGCTGAAGTGGCCAAGTATATGGTGCGGTCACAGTTTATAACAAACCACTCTCAGGAGAACTAACCCCTCTGAAGGCCAGCATTAATCCCTTCAGGGGTCAGCACATGCCGTGACTTAAGGACTTCCCAGCAGCCCCACCTCTTAAAAGTTCCAGTACCTCTTAACATGGCTACACTAGGGACCAAGAAGACTCTAGGACATGGGCCTTTGTGGGACAAACATCCAAACTTTAGGCACTCTCATCTCTACTTTTTAATCCACAGAAAATTGAATTTGAAATATTTTAAAATTATTGGTGTTTAGCAAAGGGTAGCTTAGGTGATAATAGCATGATTGAATATTTGTCTATGCAGCTCATTTTGGCCACTTAGTTACTCTTGGAACTGACCTTGAGAATGTTAGGCCCTGAGTAGTCACTCCTCTTCAGTCTTGGCCCCAGGTCAAACAAAATCAGAAGCAAGTTCAGTAGTCTGTATTAGGTCGACATGAACGATCTCTATGGAGGAAGCAAATTCATGAGCATGAAAATTTAGGATCATGAAAATATATGCCAATTGTTTTAAGCCACTGATCTTTCAGTGACTGGTCACCCATCATTATTATGCAGATAATGACTACTATTTGATTTCTGCATATACCCTTTAATGATTTTTTTATTAAAATTTGAGGCTTTAATATGAATATTTAGTTATCAGTAAAGATATTGGTAAAAATTGCAAATAATACTTTAATAAAAAGGTGTGAAACATATCATTTATGGAAAATGTGCCTATGGGATTTTATATCCATAGAGGTGAGCACAGAGTATTTATTCAGTACATTACTGTGTGCACATATTTTTATGTCCAGTTATTGATAAAGTTAAAATGCTACATGAATCAGGGTATTTCCTTGTTTCAGAGTTATTTGTGCATTTGTCATTTGTCAGACCATTATGCCCAACAGATGTCACATGACTATTTTTGTTAGAGATGACCTGGAAAAATTGAAATCACATGGAATAAATTCTCTTTTTAAAATATTATTTTAAAGAGAAAGAAATGGAAATAAAAGTGAAGGAGTTTCAAATCATGTTAATAGGAGATTAACAATAATTAATACATTGCTTATTGTTATCTTCATAGTAGTTACTGAGAGTACAAGATATAGGCATGAGATTGTCCAAACAATAGTAACGCAAACTTTTCTTTGCAATGAACTAAGAAATACTAGTTGTATAACTATCTTACCTATTATATCTCATCTGTATCTGTATCTATCTGTTCCTTCCTTCTTTTCTCCTTTCCCCCATCCCAGTTGTTCTTTCCTTTTGAGCATTTCATTTCCATTTTGCAATATCTACTGTACCTTTTGGATATTATTTACTCTTTCAGCTTCCTACACTAGAGAGACAATATGATGTTTACACATGTGAGTCTGATTTATTTCACTAGTTGTACCCACTTATGTATAAAACTTTCAAGTTTATCTTTCATTATAGCTGAGTAATACTCCATTGAATAAAAGTACCACATCGTTTTTATTCATTCCTTGGTTGATGACATTTAGCTATTATAAATTGTGGTGCTATAAACATGGGTGCACATATATCAGTATGGTATGATGTTTTTAATTCTTTTGGGCAAATACCCAGAAGGAGAATAGCTGGATCAAAGGGGACCTCTAATCCTAGCTTTTTGAGGACTCTCCACATTGATTTCCAGAGTGGTTGTATCAGTCTACACTTCTACCAAGAGTGGAGATGGGTTCCTTTTTCCCCAGAGCCTATCCAGCATTTGTTACTGGTTGATGATAGCCATTGTTTCTGGGGGTGATATGAAATCTCAGTGTTGTCTTAATTTGCATTTCTTTTTTTATTTTAAAAATAAAAGAACAAAACCATATTAACAAACATGCATACATTTACTGCAGTTGGGGAAAAGAGCACAAGAAAAGTGCCACAGAGGTGTGGGGACCATATGTACCATATGTACTACTCAAGGCCATGACCCACGACCCACCAAAACACACCCAGTATTGTGCCTGCTAATCTGCTAGGAGTTTCTTATTCCAGTGAAGTTACCAATCAGAATTAATAGCCACAGTCCACCCCTTGTCAGTGTCACACTCAAACCCATCTCGTTAAGCCTACTTAATCTCCAAATAAACATAATAGCAATTCATTATTCTGTCACCATAATACAACTATCTCACATGTAACTTAAAACACAATAAATTCGCTCCTCAAAGTTTCAACAGCATCATTATTTTGCAAAATTCCAAATTCAAGTCACATTTAAGACTCAAGGCAAAGTCTTAACTGTGAAACTGTACAAACCAAAAACAAATTCAGTAATCCCAATGTAGAATGATATTGGGAAAACATTCTTATCCTAAGAGGGATAGGAAGACAGAAAAGAATTGGATCAAAGCACAACTGAAACTGCGCAAGGCAAGCCTTAAATCCTACAGCTCCATATCTAGTGTCTGGGGGACATCAGGCTGACATGTTAGTTTCAGAGGGCTTGGAGCAGCCTCATTGCTATGGCCTTGCCAGTTGCAGGACATATGGCCTCTCTCTTGGGCTAGCTCCACTCTGAGGTAAAGCTTCCTCCTGCAGGTATTCCATGTTCCTGGAGTGAGTGCTGCACTTTTCGCTTCATTCTGACAGTATTTTTCATCAGATTCTGCTTATTGCATCCTAAAGGTTCTCAGATGTGCATCTCAAAACCTTTTCATTCTCTTTTCTTAATACCATTCTAAAGTCTTCTAAAGCACATGACAAGGCAGAGTCACAGCAATAACCTCACTTCTACAATACCAATTTTCTTTATTAGTATTCCTACCACTGAGACACAGTGCCAGACAACCACAACTTAAAGGGTGAAGTGCTTAAACTTAACTCAGTTTTCAGTCCATTCTTGCTGGCTCAAAGGCAGAGCCATCAACAGTGGAAGGGCATGGCAGAGCAATAGTTCTCCTGCATGGCTGTGGGGAAAGTGAACAGGGTATGGGTGCCCAAGAGCAACAGGAGAAGAAGCCTACAGATTACCAGGACCGTGACACCACGGCCCACTGAGAAACATTCAGGAATATGCTTCACTGCTCTTCTTGGTGTTTTTGAATTGCACGTAGTTGGCCATCAGTTAATAAATAGCCAATTATTAAATACTCTTCCTTGAACTTATAAAAGAAAAACAAAATAAACTGAAAAAGTAAAACAAAAATGAACAAAAAGAGGCAAAAGATACAAAAATATTAAGAATAAAAACATCACTAAGTTATTAATTTGTGTTCTTTCCTAATATATAAATGCTTTGCTACTGAAAATTTGTACAGAATCCTTCAGTAGCCTCAGGATCATGGAGACCATTTTATAGATGCACAATTTCAAACTCATGTCAAAATTGATGAATGATGATTGGCATTTTAACAATGTCACAGGAGATCCAGAAGAGGTTTAAGAAGCTGGTGTCTGAGCTCTTCAGCTTGGGCCCTATCAAACTCAGTCCACATGCAAGGGGAAGCAGCTCAGTTCCCACCAGGTCTGCTCTGCATGGATCAAGTCAGATAGATGATCCTGGATGTGAACATTCATGGAGTGGAAAGTGAATGCTTGAGGTTGGAAGCTACTGATATTTACACAGCTTAATGCAAACCAGTATTTTGACAACGTTTGCTAATATAGTATTTAAATATTATAGATAAACTGATTTTATAAAACTGAAGCATAGAATAAATACTTAGGGATTTATTCTTAAAGAGATAAAAGCTATAGGAAAAATTTAAAGCCTCAATTATACTTGAATAAAAATTTAAATGGTTATACACAAGTTTATCACATGTAGTTGGGATTAACATTATGCATATCAGTAACACTTCAAACATTAACCATAATAGAGATTTTAATTTATATGCTTTATAGACATTGTATATATTTAACTCCATGTTTCATATCTAAAAGACTATGTGCACACATGTATAAACATAGATACACTGTTCATTTATGTACATACACTTCAATACATTGGTCACTGCATGTACATAATCATATACTTATATTAAAAGTAATGACAATGTAGGTATATGCACTAGTATAATATTTCCTTTATGAGCTAAATATGTAGGACAAACTTGTTCACTCACAATCAGTATCAGCAACCTTGGCCAGGTACAATGTCAACACTGACTTGGAGATATTTCTTTGTGGTCCTTGTTTCTCAATCACTTATTAAATGCAAAGACCCACCTGAAAATATTTACTGATTCAGGGAAGGCCCACACAATCTGACTGAAGATGATTTGCCTGATACAAAAGGCTCAAATGTTTCAGCCTGTGAGCCTTCCTTCCCCTATGCTCACAATAATGCATCTGATTATTTTTCACTTTTAAAGAAAATCTGCCTGTTTTACTCATGACAGATGTCCTATCCCCTGAGGTTTATAGTGATAATGGCATTAAATAAACACATCAGTAAGAGACACAAAAATCCCAGCTGTCTGAAAAATGAATTATATATGATAATTTTGGAGGTATTTCCTTATTTTTGATTCTCTTGAACATTTTAGTCAGTTTGCTAAGGTTGTTACCATTCATCATTCAAGAGAAAAAATTAGAATTTGTTTTCTACCCATATCTTCATAATATAATTCTTACTACGTTTGTTGAATAAGTTCCCACAAATTTCCAGTTTACTCATCCAGAGCTCCTTAAACAAATCCAAACCTAGGTACCCACGACAAAGGACCCTGGACTAGCAAGAAATTATGCTGTCATTCTTTCTTCCTCTTTCCCCAAAAGGATTATGGCCTTTTGTAAGGGTAACAGCACATCATGGAGAAGAAAATGTTAGGGCATTTTTGGGAGTACTACACACAGGTTCTGAACTAACACTCGTACGAGGAGACCTAGAACATTATTGAGACTCTCAAGAACTGTAGGCACCTACAGAGATCAACTGATTAATGGATTTTTAAGCAAGCATTGACCCATAGTAGATCTGGTATGTCCTCAATCCTTTCTATGGCCATTTCTCCACTTTCAGAAAGCAGACTTGCAGTAGATATACTTAGTACTTGACAGAATGACCATATTGGTTACATGACATGTAGCATCAGGGCTTCTATGGTGGGAAAGGCCAAATGGAAGCTATTGGAGTTTCCCGTACCTGATGAAACAGTAAATCAAAATGAACCTCACATCCCTGGAGCAATTCCAGTATTAGAAGCAGAAGTTTTCCTGACTGTGAAGGAAGGAAAGCCCTGGATCTGGTAGGTGAATACACTGTGTAAAGTGCAGGAGTGCGGAGAATACAGGATCGTCAAAGGAGAACTTCCTTGCCTGCAACTTAGCACCGTCATCTGTCTTCAGGGAAACAGAGTCAACACACCGAGCGGCAAGAGTTGGGTCCTGCTCTGCTGTTCACTTCTACTTTTCTTGTGTTCACACTTCTGGGTCTACAGAGCACTGCTCCCAACTAAACCGTTCAAAGAATGGTTGCTGAGGTTCCACTGAGAAAGACAGCAACAAGCGACAAAGAAAAGTTCTGTCTGGAAGGTGAAATTCTGATTAATTCTTTACTTCAACTGGATATGGATGGAGTAACAGAGTTTGCTAAACACACCGTGGAAGAAAAAAGAAGTGAAATCATGGCTTCTGTTTAGTTCACTATAAACTTGCACCAAAGAGCATCTGGCTAGTACAGGAGATTGGTAACACAACAGAACTCAGATTAAATTCCACAAGAAAAGAGGAAAATTTTATAATCAGTTATTCAAGGGAGTTTTTTTTTTTAAACATGAACACCTAGGCTTGGGCTTCTCTAGCCCAGAGAGGAGGACACAGAATTCTCTGTAGCTGGAGTTCAGTTCACTCATCCTGGGTAGCCCTACGTGTTCCTCCCAGCATGCACTGCAGTGCAGAGCCCACGTCAGTGTCTATGTCAGAGCTTTGGGGAGAAACTGCTTCAGGTCTATGCAATAGTGCATCGCAGTAGCACCAGATATTTAGTTGACACCTTTTATGTTGGGAAACCCAAGAGGAGTCTGCGTTTCTGCGTAACCTCTTTCCATGTTGTTGATTCCTGTGACCCTGTGATCAGGGCTGCTGCTGTTTAATTTCCAGTTTCAGATATCATCATAGGGATAGTGATGACACTAACTCTAGACTCTGTTTTGGCTACAGGAGAAGGAGTCAATCTCACTTATAGGGACAGCTGGCCTGTGGGCAGTACCATCTTGTGCTGGCAACAGAAACGGGCAGGCTCCCAGACTCCTGTTTGTGGTGTTTCCACTAACTGGTAGCCACCTCTGACTCAGTAACTGTTTGTCAGTGACAGATTTCACTTTCACCTTCAGTAGCCTGGAGACTGAGGACTTTAAGGCTTATCCCTCTCAGCAAGGGGACAATGGGGATCACAGTAACCTAGACCCCAAAATAGAACTCTGTCCCACATCTTCCTTCACACCCTTTCTTCTCCATGTTATACCTGCTACCTACAGAGGCACCAAGTCAGCTCTTCTGCAGTTTTCTATGTTTTGTCTACTGCCAGGAAGGAGAGGTTGGAAGGAAGATAGAGAAAATCTATCTTCATTAAACTCTTAAAGGAGCATGTCTCAGTTACTTGTCTCTCATTGCGAGACAAAATACTTGCTGCCTAAATTTAATGAAGGAGAGGTTTATTTAGCTTATTGTTTGTGGGGGTTTCTGTCATATTGGATTGGCTCCAAGGCAGAGTGGTGCTTGGAGAGGGCAACAGTTCATAGCAGCAGAAACCAGCAAGAACACAAAGGGAGGAGGTGGGGGCAAGCCTCTTTCCCTTCCTTACATTGTTTGCAACCTACCTGCCCCACGGCAGGTGTAGCTCTCACATCCATAATCCCAGAATTGAACCATGAATCAATCAAACTCCAGAAGCCCGCACCATGACTTCATGGACATCTTGACTCAAACCATAACAGAGCACAGTCTCTTAGATCCTCTTTTGTAGTCTTCGATAAACTGTCAGGGTTTAAAGAGCAGGAAAACCCTGTGCTCTTACCCTGATACCTTTCCAAGAAGAAATGGAAGCTCAGAGGTCATCATCAATATCCCAAGTTCATTCAGAGTGAATAGTGCGTCTGTAAGAGTAATTACATTTTTAGATCTCTTGTTGTCTTCACTTGAATTGATTAAAAAGGTCCTCTTCTGTCAAGTCAGAAACCCTATAAACATTAGTTCCAGAAATCACTCTCAGGGGAATCTAAGATATTTCCACTTAATAAAAAGAAGAGAAGAAGGAGTCTTAGGACTCTTTGTGAAGCCCTGCGTGGTCTCCCCATTCTAGATTCTACACCCCATGCTGTCTTCCTCTTGCAACCTATGTGGATGCAGGCTCTACAGGATCCAACAAACTGGGTACTGATTCCACAGCACCTTCTTGCTTGGCTATCTGTTCAGTCTTGTAGGGCTCAGAACTCAAAGAGCTAGCATGCAAAAAGATGTGTATTTTTTGGCAACACAGTACAATCAGTTTGAGTACATGAGCAATGATATCAAGGAGCAATTCTCCTTTAGAAGAAAATGGCTTGGGCGAAGACTTTTGAGGCCCACAAGCGTCAATTTGAGGAGCCTAAGGAACATATAACCTGGAAATGTGAAACCCTATGCAGAGTTAGAACAGTGATCAAACTGGTTCAGATGTAAAAGGAAAAAATCCTTAGTGAGGCTGGCTTTGATGGAAGCGATCAGAGAGGGAATTCAGACATGGAGAAACTGTGTCTTGGGTGGAGATGACAAGACAACAAGGAAATGCTCAATATCTGGTTGTCTCCTTTACTGATCAGGAAAGGTGTAGTTCCTTGTCCTCTTTACCTGCCAGCATTCCTCGTGGCAATGAATAGGAGCCCCCATGTAATCAGAGAATCAGAGCAATAACAAATCATTTCCTATCTAAGACACAACCCAGGTTACAAATTCGGGGAGCATAAAACGTGTTAGTTTCTGGGATATTTTCTGACAGACCCCATCATACATAGAAAGACAACAAGGGAAGGCGTGTTTACTTGAGGCAAGCAGTTCAATAAAAGCTGGAAGATCAACTCTACTCCATGGGTCTTTAGGGAGAACACTCTTTCTCAGGCAAGGTTGTGCAATTCTTCTCAAACCTGGGATGTCTGGAGATGATGAGCATGGGCTGAAATATTGAGAAGAACTGGCCTTGCAGCTGTGCCAGCCCTCACAGCCTCCTCTTATTTGCATGTCCACTGCCCATTGCTCTGAGAGCTGCTTGATAAGCTGGTCATCCCCTGTGCAGCAGTCAGTCCCAGTCAACACACAGCAGGAACACGGGGGCCCCCTCTCAGCTTTTGGGGTTCCCACTCCTCTGCCTCCCAGGTAAGAAGGGCAGCAGTGGCCTCAGGAAAGTCTCAGGGACCACGATTGACTATGTGGTCATTTTGTGTGTTTGTCCCCAAGTTCAGGTGCCACATGCAACATCCTGATGACCCACTCTCCATCCAGCCTGTCTGCATCTCTGCAAGGCAGTGTGACCATCAATTGCTGGGCCAGTCAGGGCACTGGCAGTTATTTAGCCTGGTGTCAACAGAAGCCAGGGGCACCACCTAACCTCCTCATCTCCTCTGCAACTAGCTTGCAGTCTCGGGTCCCATCCAGGTTCAGCGGCAGTGGGTCTGGGACAGATTTCACTCTCCCCATCAGCAGCCTGCAGCCTGAGGATGTTGCAACTTACTACTGTCAGCAGTATCGGAGTGTCCCTCCCACAGTGATATAAGCCATGACATAAACCTCCCAGGGAAGAAGAAGTGAAAGCGTAGGCTGCCCAGCTGTTCCTTCTGCCATTTCTGTCTGCTCAGAACATTTCTCACAAGCAAGAAGCCTACATGAGAGCTATTTATGTTGTATCTTCGGTTGAAAATCATGTAGACAAAGAGATGACAACACTAATACTACAAACAAAAATTGTTGTAAACATCGGCAAGATACTTTAGTTACCCATTATATTTGTTAATTGGATGTACATTTTAACACTTATTAATTGCAGATTAATTGTAGATTTCAATGGAATTGACTCTAATATTTCTATGCATGCAGCCAGTGTTCACTGGTTATGTCCATCCATCTTTCCACACATGCACTCTTGGCTCCCTTCTCCCCAAGGCCTTAGTGATCACGCTTCCATTTTTAAGTGAATATTTTAAAAAAACGTTTCCATACACGAGAGAGAGAATTTCTTATATTGTTATTATTGTGTTTATCTATTTTATGGTCCCATTTTATTCAAGGCTTTGAGTTACATTTGTGATCTTTAAGGGGAAGGTGTTGCTACACTGAAGGGACTTGATTTCCCTATCATTTGGGGAAGGGTGAGTTGATGTTATTATAAAGGAAAGGTTTGTGGTGCATTAGATAACAAGACATTGTTGATGTATTAAAGAATATGGATCACGCATAAGTAAACATTGCATTGTCTCCCTAGTGTAAAAAACTGAAAGAGTAAGTAAAATCTGATAGTTACAATAGATTTTGTGAAAGGGAAAGAAACTGCTCAAAAGGAAGGAACAACTGGGATGGGGGAAAGAGGAAAGAAAGGAAGAAAGATGGGAAATATATATACATACATATAAATATATATATATATATATATGCACGCACACACACATATATACGCACACATACAAGATAGCTAAGATAATTGTACTACAAGTTTCTCTTGATTTATTGAAAGGAACAGCTAATGCCTAATTATTTGATCAGCTTTGCATCCTTATATCTGGTCATCTGAACAACTACTTTGAATATAACAATGTGCAACATAACAAACATTCTTAATTTCCTATCCTCTTGTTTTGAAATTCTGTATCATTTTTATTGTTTTCTTCTATTATCTTTAAAATAAAAATTTAAAAAATTATGAATCCAAGAGTGTAGTTGATGAAAGCCAAAAGGGGCAGCATGGGAACAGCCTCTGCAGAAGCCATCGTCCCTCTGGAACCTCTTCTGCTGCCTCACTACCCAGTGCATCTACAGCACCAACGATGGATATGGGAGCTCGCCCGCCTGAGCCACTGGGATCTCACAGCAGAGTTGCAAGGAAGGGTTTATGGGATGGGAAAGGCATGGCTGAGTTCATGGTCTACAGCAGGAGCACTTGGCCTGCTCCCAACACCTACCACTTGGCCCTGCTGGATTGCTCAGGGTGCTGAGCTGTTTGGCAAAACTGCACATTGGAGCTCTTGCATAGAACTTATAACCTATACATTTAGGTGTGTTGAGATGACTAACTTTTCACAATTCCTGCTTAACTGATCATGTTTTGTCCTCAATAATTTGGACAATTTGTTAAGAAAAATGAGTTGAGTTTCCTATAGACTCGTACCTAGTAATGGATGGAATAGGATCAGATTCATGATATGTGGTACAAAAACTGGCTCAAGAGAAACCCCAACTAAAAACCCTGTAAGTCGCTATGTCACAAATCTTCCCATAGGTGGCAAACAAACCCCACGATAGGGGCTGGGGATATAGCTCAGTGGAATAAGCGCCTGCCTAGCAAGTGCAGGGTCCTGAGTTCGATCCCCAGTACCGCCAAAAAAAAAAAAAAATTCTAAAAACCCCACGATAGGAAAGAACAGAGCTGTGATCTTATAAACACTGGAGAATTGTAAGTGACATTGTCGCCTGACCAACAGAGTCCGGGTCCTGAGAGGTCGCCGACCTGTTCCCAGCACTCCTGTTTCTCCTGGGACTCTGTTCCCAGTGGACCACGTCTATCCCACATACCATTCCGAGAATATGTACAGTCTACTCTGTGATGGTCCACAGCCACAGCCTGACGACAGGACCCTCCGTGAAGAGCCGTGCTGTGGAGCCAGAGTCTTGGGGCAGGAATAGAAAGGATGTGAAGGAGTCAAGGGCGGCAAGGCTGAAGATGC
>PVLD010021042.1:0-32427 GCA_004027595.1 Dinomys branickii | reverse complement strand
CTGCTAAGCACTAAGGCCCTGAGTTCGATCCCCGGTCCCGAAAAAAAAAAAAAAAAAGGGAACAGAAAAGGACACACGAAGGGTTTTGGGAACTGGCAACATCCTACTGCTCCAGTTGAACGGTAGTTCCCATCAGTGCTAATTCTGTAATTATATTGAACATATTTGTGTCGTAAGCTTCTTTCTGACTATATGTCTCATTTTGCAATTTTAAAATGTTGGAGGAAAAAACCAGTCATAGACTAGGAGAATATCTTTGTAATGTGTATGAGAATATCTTTGAAATGATTAATATTCAGAATATATACATATTTGTACAGTCTTAAAATCAATAAGAAAAAGAGGACAAAAATATGAATGGAGTAGTGTGGAGATACATGACATCTCTGATAATATGTAAGATACCAGTAAACTGCAGAAACTCAGATTAAAACAATGATACAATATCATTTTATAGACCCAAACTAGCAAGCGTTAAAAGCCTGACAACACCAAATTTTGGTAAGAACATGGAAACCAGATCCCTAGTTATGCTTCCTGGAGCATGTTAAGATTTGCCATATTTAACAATATTGGGGGAAAAATTATATCCCCGGTCCAGTGAGGCAGTTTGGCATTGTTTAGGGAAGAATCTTTTACAAGGTATTTATCTGTACCATGGTTTGAAGTAGCTAACATGTTTTAAAAGTATAGTGTTTCTAAACAAAGCAGGATTAAATCACAGTATAGTGATGCAATGCAGTGTCATTGTGAACTAGAGCTAAGTATCAAAATGGAAAAGCAATTTTGGAATATGCATAGTAAGACATCATTTATATAAACTTTCAAAACATGCAGAACAACACCATATATTGTTTATGATACATGCATATGTAGCAACGGTATGGAAATACGCAGGAGAATGGTAAACACTGAACTTAGGGTGGTGTTTACTGCAGGAAGAGGGAATCTATTTGAAGCATACAGGGCTTTGATTTTATTGAAATATTTTACTCACTTTTAAAAGAACTGAAGCAAAAAAAAAAAAAAAAAGAACCTATCATTTTAATTTGCCATATTAACAAATGAAAGTAAAACAACTACGTAAGTATTTCAATTGATTTAAAAAGACAGTTGATGAAAGTCCACAATATAAATTTGTGACTTTAATAAACCTCTTAAGCCAGGAAGAGAACTTTAACCTCATAAGAGGTATTTACCAAAATCCAATGGCAAATGTTGGAAGTATGCCTTTTAAATCCAAGAGCAGACTAGGACGACAGTGTGTCCTGGCTAGTACAACACGACAGCGGGCAAGGACTGGAGGTGGATGTGGGGGAGTGGGGGTGGGAGGGGAGGAGAGGAGAGGAAAAGGGCGGGGAGAAAGGAAAGGAAAATAAGTTTAAGCAACATTGAAATAACTTTTTGTGCTTATCAGATTGCACAAATTAAAATGGCTGATAACATCGCGTACTTTGGAGGATGGAAAGAATCAGAACTTTCCCACTGCCAGCGAGGCTGTGAGCGGGAACAGCACTCTCAAGAGCACCTTGCCAAGGCTGGGGATATAGCTCAGTGGAATAAGCACCTGCCTAGCAAGCGCAGGGTCCTGAGTTTGATCCCCAGTACCGCCAAAAAAAAAAAAAAAAAAAAAAAAGAGCACCTTGCCAGCGTCTGGTAAAGTTTAAGTTGTGCACATCGTATGACCTAGCTCTTGTACTGCTAGATATTACGATGAAGAAAAATTAGGAAGCAACCACAATGTCAGTGAAGACAGAATAAATCAATCACCAGAGGTGCATTCAATGAACAACTGTTGAAATAAATGAACTAAATCTTTGTGCATAAACATGGTTAAGCCTGTGTTATGGTTGATACATTGTGTCAACTTGGGGAGTCTAGAGGTTTGGCTGGCTGGTTCAGCAGGAAGCCAGGGTGCTTACTTTGGTACATCCTGAGCCTGTGGAAGAGGAGTGGGTGAAGACTGTGTGAGAGCTACACGCCCCCTGAGTGGGGTTAGCCTGTTTACAACATAAGGGAAGGAAAGAGGCTGCTTGCAGCCATTCCTCCCTTTTGCACTGGTTGTTTTAGCTGTGCTCTGCTGCCCTGAACAGTTTGCCCTCTGCCATGTGCCACTCTGCCTCAGAACCAGCCAAGTATGAACTGAAACCTCCACAAACTGTAAGCTAAATAAACCTTTCCTTCCTTCATTTTGAGCGTTGGGTATTTTGTCTCAGCAACAAGAAAAGTAACCAAGACAGCCTGAAAACAACATTAAATAAAAACCATCAGCTGCAGAGAGACACTGTCAGTACAATCCTATTGATGTTAGTTTCGAGAACACAAAAGGCAATCCTACATATTGTGTATGGTTTTTTCTTGTACTGGGAATCAAACTCAGGACTTGCGCTTGCCAGGCAGACGCTATGCCACTGAACTATATCCCTGGCCCTTACATATTGTTTATGAATGTGCTAATAAGAAAATTTTTTTTAAAAGATGGAAGGAAGAGGGAGAGATGAGCAAAGAATTGAGTAGTGCTATGTACGTGTACCATGTCCCTACAAGGAATATAATTATTATGAAAATCAAACATGCACAAATAAAAAACGGACAGCTAATGGACACCTCTGAGGAGGAAAGAAAACATGGCAGCTTTAGCTGTTTCTGTAACTCTTCTTCCTTAGAAACAGAAGGAATAGGAAAATATTAACATCTTAAATCTAGATAGTACCATGAGTTTCTATTACATTATTTCTTCCTTCATTTCTGTATATTTGAAAACTTTTATTGTTAAAATAATTAACTTTTTAAAAAGAAAATAAAAAGTCATGGTACAGTGCAATCTCATTACTGGAGGAAAAACCAGAAGTTAACTAATCTAGCAGCGCCGTTTCCCAAGAATCCTCCGGCCTTGACTTGCATGCCTCTGATGACGGGAAGCTCGCTCTGCCTACTATCACTGTTACTTCTATTCTGATTAGTTTTGCCCATGAAAACAATCATCTCCATCCTGAGGCCAAACTGGCCTCCTTTCACTTCCCTGTCCCCAGTACCAGGGTCGCGGTCTGTCCTCGGAACCTGACCGGGAGCTGGGGCCAGGGCTCTGAGCTCAGCGCTGTCTGGGGCCAGGGCTCTGAGCACAGTGCTGCCCTGACGTCCTCGGCAAAACTTTCCAGTCTCTTGCTACATTTCTCCACCATCAGTTGCACGACTTGAATGGTCACTTGTGATTCTAACGCACAAGAATGTTGTAAGATTAATGTATTGCCTAAAGTTCGGTTTGGCAGAAGCTTCTGTGTTTTAAAATAAAACACAACCGTTTTATTTAATAAAATAAAAGCATGAGTATTTCTTAAAACAAGGCTTCACCTTGTATTTTAAACCTTGCCTGGTAAGCCTACTTCTTGGAGCAAAATAGGAACTGCAGTGCACAGTCAGGCAGAGGAAAGGAGAGGGGAGTTGCTGCAGAGGACACGAGCAACCTCCCCTGGTCCCGGCAGCCTTGTGCCGCCAAAGGCCCTGTGTGGTGCAGCGGCGCAGAGCCATGGGCAAGAGTCTGGGCAAGCCTTGTCACAGCCTCCTGAGGAAAACACTGCCCCGGCTCCTGTACCACCTACGGAAGCCCTGCATTGTTCAAGACCCAAACAATTTTGCAAAGACAAGTGCTGCCGCCTCTGAAGCTGACCCATATCTCCTGCAGGAAAGTGAGCCCTCCTTTCCACCTGCTTCTCCTTACATTCCGGGTAGCATTAAAAAATTTGCTTCCTGTGTATCAAGCGCACTTCTAAGCACTTTGTATGCACTGCCTTATTTAGGTAGATGCTATTAGGCAATTCCAGTTACCAAAGGAGGGCGCTAAGGCACAGAGAGGTTGATTTACCTGCCTGAGCTCATGTAGCTAGTCTGGATTCACATAGCTGGGGTTTGGATTTGGACAATCTAGGCGCAGGGTACATACTTTCTTCCCCCTGCCATCTAGGCTCCAACTCATGTATGTTTGTTTGTGCTTGTGTCTCATCGCCCTCACTAAGTCCTCTGTTTTGTAACCTGCTTTTCCCCCCTTACCATTCTATCATGTACATCTTTCCATGCCATTAAATATTATATTCCACAACATTGCTTAACGACTGCCTAGTAATCCACTGTGATACATCACCGGCCCAATTGTCAGACACTAAAGTTGCTTTCACGTTTTCACTACCATCAACAATGCTTTGGTAAATGCACTTACAATTAAATCTCTGCGGACATCCTTGACTGTTTCTTTAGGATCTGTTCCAGATTGAAGCATGTGCAAGCTTTTAAGGCTTCTGATCCATATTACCAAATTACACTGGGAAGGATTCGCAGCACGGAATGGTAGAACCTGTTCCCCAGGTCCCCAGCCAAGCCAGCTCGGATCACACAATGAGAAAGGGAGGGGAGGTAAGGGCATAGGATTGTTCCTATTTGTTTCTTTGTTTATAAGTAAGATATAACTTTTCCATCTCATTATTTGTGTTCCTTCTTTGGCAATTATCTTTTGCTTATCTTTCAAATCTGTGTGTTCTCTTCTTTTTTGGTTTGCATGAAGAGAAAGAAACGGAAGATAATTCTCTGTATCTTGTTCCTCCTGTGTGGACAGAAGTAGGAGTTAATAGGAATGTAATATACATTTGCAGACATTTATCAGATTTAGCAAAACTAAACCTCAGCAAATCCCTTGCTTCCACCAGATTCTAGGAGGGGAGCCAGGGGAGCACCAGGCAGGGGCCCCACCCTGTCCTGGGCAAGTCCCTGCAGCTACACAATGGATAGGACCCCACAGGCTGGGGTGCGGGGCTTAGACCACCACCCAAACCGAATGGCAGCTCTGCCCCTCGCAACCATGAGACCTTGAGCAAATTGTTTGGCCTTCCCTGCCTCTATTTCTCCATCTATAAAATAAGAAGAATAACGACATTTGATTTCTTTGGATGTTATGGGGATCAAATAAGCTTATATAGAAAACACTTAAACCACTGGGAACACAGCAAGGCCATGTACATATTAGGCAAACAATTCTAAGATTCTGTTCTTAAGACCTGCAATGGTGACCAACTCAACAACCTGTCCTTACATTGGCTATCCCTGCTTCCCCGCTGCACTTCCCTGGATCCCCACACTTGCTCGCTGGCATTGCTTGCCAAGTCAGTTAAACACATACAGGACTGACCGTCAGGCCCTGTCTTCAAGAGCTCCCGGGGTAAATAAATGCTCTGAAAAAGGTTCAGCTATGGGGTTGTGGGATTTCACAGGAGAGCAATCCAGATAGGCTCCCTGAAGGTGGTGCTTGGGGGAGCTTTGAAGCCTGCACATACACTGATAGGAAGAAAAGCGAAGTCTCCCATGCGGAAATTCCCAGGATACAAATGAAGGGAGACAAGCTTAGATTCTCCAAAATATTGTGGAAATAAAAGAGAGTCATAGGAGACAGGTGAGGGAGAGAATCAAAAATGCCGCCCTGGAGGGGCCTTGAACATCAGATAACGAGAGTGGACTTTACCTGAACGCAGCAGGCAGTTCTGGGTTTGTTCTGGGTTTTAGAACAACCTGACAGTTACAATGGGGGAGACACGGAGATGGTGAAAGTGTTGGCCAGATCTGAGGACAGAGAGGAGGATACTAATTCAGGGGTTCTCGGGTAGTTGAAAGATGTGAAGAACTCAGCCACGGCTGGGCAGAGAAGATGGCAAGAAAAGAATCTCAACACAGGCCCACTGGGCAGCGGTTACCAGCTTGTCCGGTCACAGGTTATATGCACCAGGTGTACAAGTGACATGCTCCTACAAATAGGCACTATGAGACAGTGGAAGCCTGAGTTCTTTGGGGGTCAGGCTTCCCAAGGCTCAGGAAAGCTGCCGGGGAAGATGGAGTCTTTGCTGTGCATCCCCATGGAACTGTAGCTGGGGGACTCTGAAACTGCCCCCTGGGTTTTATACCCTGGGCAGTGTGGCTTAATGCACTGAAGGGCAGCCTGTTTCTGTGAGAGGTGAGCAGACAGGACGTCCGCTCTAGCAAATCCCCTCTCTCTCAGGATGCTGCATCCCCAGCACGTTCTAGCTACTCTGGACAAAAGATGGGGGAGAGAATTGTGTTAGTCCAAGGCCATCCAGAGAACTGTCCTACAGGGACAAGTGGAAAAGGTGGCATCTGTAGGACTTTGTGAAAAACAGTCCTTATGGGGGGCGGCAGAAGGGATAACACTTCATTTAATATGCTTTGTCAAAGGCCATTATTTGCCAATTTTAATTAAGATGCTCATTGAATAATGCCATTTCTATCCATGAGCAAAGAATCTTTATGTTTCCCAACGGTGCAAGGCTCAGTCCATCTTAATCTAATAAACTGATGCTTTTAACAATGATGTGAACTGACTTCCAAATTACTCCCCTCGGCCAGACCATGGGCTGCTGGGACGTGCTGGGCCTGGGTGGCTGCTTAGACGTGGTATGAGGCCTCTGTATCCTGGAAACTTGCCTGTCATAAAATACTTGTTGGGATAAAACAGTCTAGCTGTCAACGTATGCTGGCTGCTATAACAAGCATCCCCAAAGTAGCAGTGGTGCAACACAATACAAGTTTACTTGACACGCATGCAAAGTTCATTGCGGATGGTCCCTTCAGTCCTCTCTCCTGGGAAACAGCTCAGTCGATGACTAGAGAATATAAGGTCCTTCCACAGCATCTCTTCAAGTCCTTCTGCATCCAGGTCCTTTGTATCCAGTTGAGGGAGGAGGAAAGAAAAGGAATATGACGGACTGGGGCCCTTGACTCTAGAAGTGTGATCCAGAAGTGACCCATGCCACTTCCACTCACATTCTGCAATAAAAGTCAGTTGCTTGAATGGGATCCTGGCTGAAAAATGTGGCCCCAGCTGGGCAGTTGCTTCCTCACAGCAGCTGTGCACTATGCAAGGGAAGCCTGAGCCTGCAGTATTTGGCTGCTTGTTTCTTTTTTTTTTTTTTTTTTTTTTTTTTTTTTTTTTTTTGGCGGATACTGGGGATTGAACTCAGGACCCTGCAGGCGCTTATTCCACTGAGCTGTATCCCCAGCTCCATTGGCTGCTTGTTTCTGCAGTGAAAAGCAGTGAGCAAGACATGAGTGCTGCCCCAGAGAGCTTACATGCTAGCTAGTGGGGAGCAGAAACAAGGCTGTGAAAGTGAATGTGAAAACAGTGGCCTTAGGACAGATGAGGGGTCAGAGGAGGCTTCATGGGAGAAGGGGTAGCTGAGCTGAGAACCGAAAGGGAATGAACCGGGGAAAGGTCGAGGAGAGTCTTCCAAGCAGAGCGGTAGAGTATGCAAAGGAGCCCAGGAAGAAATGGAGGTGGTAGATTCTAGAACTAGGAATTCAGTGAAAACTAGAAGAGGAAAGGAAAACCTGGAGCTGGGGACATAGCAGGGGGTAGGTCCCTCAGACGCCCATGCTTCCCCTCTGTGAACAGGTTTTGCAGAGTGCCTGGGATGGGCCAGACACCGTTCCAGGAAACATGGGTACAGTGATGGATAAAAACAGACAAAGTCCTAAGAATTGAAGGACTTTTGAGCCCTGGCCAAGGGACCCTCTGAAGGTGTTCTCATTTGGGCATCAGAAGGCAAGGGTTTTGGAGCAGGGGTAGGGTGAGCCCACGGCCGAGCCGCTCTGAGCATCCCTCAGAGTGCGCTGGAGCCATCAGAACCACACTCTGCCATGGGCAGCCGCGTGTGGATCCAATTTCCAGCAGTTGGGCAGGTGTCCTTTGCTGTGGATGGATTGTTTACTCTGCCATTTGTTGTAATCATTTCTGATCTTTTGCTTATTGTGTCAAAGATAAACACCGCTTGGCTGATCCCCTGGGAACAAGGCGCCTGTTCTGCAAGGCTTTGTGAGCCAATGCTTTGCACTTGAAACAACCTGTTATTTCCTCTCTTGAAAGAGGCTCATAAAATGATAGATGAATCTCCAGTAACCATAATACCTTCCTAATGGTTAGAGAAACTGGAGCCATATAGCAGGAATGCAGTCTAGAAGAAAAATAGGAGAGTTAGAAAGACAAGCTTTAAAATATAATGGTGTCGTAATGGGCAAAATGAAACACTCGATGCTATTAGAATTCTGCCTGATGCATCTTGAGCACAGCATTTGCTTGAGAGTGGCCCCTCTGCCAAGAGTCCCTTCTTTCCTCAGGGTAAATGCTGTAACAGTGTTTGTTGAATGACTGAACAATGACACCATTTGTTGAATGACAAAATCCACAAATACTCTTTATTGGGCAAGTGATGGATAAGTTCCTAAACACAGTGCTGGGCCCTTGAAGGCACTGGAGAAATGTATGCTGATTAAACAGATGATTTTAAATGTTCAATCCACAGGGAACTCAAGAACCACGTGTATTTACCATGTTTCTTGCCCAGTGTTGATTGCTCTGGAAGGAATTTCTCACTGACCTCCAAAGCTAACAGCTAGCAGGCAAGAGAGTGGTCTTTATAACACATAAACATGAAGATTAAAAACACTGAACCCCCAAACATGCACATATGCAAAAGAGAACCCAAATTGCTTCCCTGCGATGGCAAAGGGTCTCCGGGACAGCCCGTGATGATGACTCCAAGGTCGCCTTTGAGGTCTGTTTACCTCAGTCATGGCAGACTGCATTTGCAAAATTGATGGCTACAACGATGCCTTACCTCCCACGTGCTCTTTTCCAGTGTGGATGGAGCCCATTTCCTCTCTGAGTCTAGGGGGCTGTGACTCCAATCAACAGAGGACAAGAAAAGGGATCCTGTCCCAAGACAATGGGGCTCTACTTTGTCCACTACAGCATTTGCTCTTGGGCCCCTGAGCCACGGGCAAGAAGCTCCAGTGCCCTGCAGCCACCATGCTCTGAAGCCACATCATACGTGGAAAGAGCTTTCAATGGCCAGCCTGGTTCCGGTATCATCCCAGCGCACAGGCCAGGCTGGTGAGGATGGGAGCCTTCAGAGGGCTGAGGCCTTGGCCTCTAAGTTTCCCTACCTGAGGCCACAGATACTATGGGGCAGAGACAAGCCACCTCTGGTGTCCTGACTCACAGAATTCATGTACATAATGAAGCCACCTGCAGAATAAAAGCTGCTACTTGGGAGGGGGGGATTTTGTTGTACATGCCATAGACTGAATTGTACTCCCTACAAAATTTATATTTTGAAGTCTCACTCCACACCCCCACCCTAGAACCCAGAATATGGCTGTGAGGGGAGATACAGCCATATTCCTCAGAGAGATACAGAGTGGTAATTAAGATAAAATGAAGTCATATGACTGATGCCTTCACAAGAAGAAGAAACTGGGAGACAGTAAGAGAAAGGACCATGGGAAGACAGGGAGAAGAGGGTCGTCTGTAGGTGCAGGAAGGAACTCAGAAGAAACCAACTGCTAACTTCAGCCTCCCCAGATGGGAGAAAAATGTTGTGTGAGTTGCCCTGCCTCTGGTCCTCTGTAGGGGCAGCTGGAGCAGGCATCATGACCAGGACATCATCCACACTTTCTGCTCCCTGCATGGGGCCCTGGGAGGGGTGGGGCCCATTTGAGCTGGACTTTAAAAGAAGTGGGGAGGCAGCCCCAGACGGAGGGGTGAAGCCCAGCAAAGCACAGGAGTGTGATGGGCCTGCAGGTGAAGGCAAGGAAAAGAGGCTCCAGGCAGGGTCCAGGGAGATGCTTTCCGGGAAGACTAGGGTCTTCTCTGAACAGGAGCTCAGCTGTCCACTGTGTGGTTTTGCTGGAGAGTGCAGAGGAATGGCAAGAGGAAAAATCAAAGAGGGCAGGCATACACCCTCCAGACCCAGCCAGGTAGGGTGCCGCCAGCCTGAGATTCCCAAACCCGCCGGCTCCATCAAGCATCAAGCACGCCAGGGCTCCCGGGGGTCAGCGGGCTGGCTCGGAGCCTGGGGGTGGGGCAGTGGGCAGGCAGGAGCCCAATGAATATACATGATCCCGCCCTGGAAGCTGGCTTCCTGCGGAGCTTCACCAAGCCTTATCTTGACAAGGGGATGTCCTTCAGCAGAGGACACTATATGACTCTCAGTTCAGCAGTTCTGTCAAGTCCGAGGCAGGCGTTTGATTTCAGCTTCATACATATGCTTAGGTGCTCAGGAAAGGCAGTGAGGAGGGGAAGGCTGAGGCCAGATAGGCAGGTCAGCCCCAAGGAGGAAGGCGCCAGCTCTCCTCAGACTGCTTTCCCCACTCTGACTTACAGCTGACTTTGGCCACACGGGCCGTGGACAGCATTTTAACAGCCTTGAGATTCTGTGCAGCAATTCGGGGCCAATTGTAGGCCAGGGAGTCTGGTTCCCTATTCTGGCTCTGCCACGGGCAGGCTGGGTAGCCACGGAGAAGTCGCTTTCCCTCTCTGGGTCACAGATCCCTCCTCTGACAAAGGAGGGAACTGTATCAGTGGTCAGCAAACTTTTTTTCTTCCTCTAAAGCAGCCAACACCTGATTTCAAACAAAATGTCAGTGGATCATAGTACAGCTGCTCTAACTGAAATAGGAAAGTCAGAATCACCTTTCTCCGCACCTCCTCCCGTGTCTGAGGCACCCAACTACCCCACATGCTGAGGGCTCAGCTGGAGAAGCCCTATCAGCCTCTGCTTATTCTCGGCCAACATGAGGGGGCCTGAGAACCCCATGTGAATTGCAGAACACCTCGCTCCCCCCACACAGGAAGGAAATTGCACTTGTAGTCCCACTTGATGGGAAGCATTGGTGTTTAACAAAAAATATTGTAGATTTGGCGATAATTCAAAGTACATTTGCAATTTGTTTATTATAGCACCTATACCCATTTTTAAATAGTAATTCACAGAAGTTGAGATCTATTTATTCAGCTGACAACAGTCCTTCCTAAAGCATCTTTCTCAGAACATGAAACCTGCTAGAGAGTAGCTCTAAAAGCTCAGTGTGTGCAAGAGTCACCCAACAATGTGCTCATCAAATGGCCCATCTTTCAGGCCCCACCTGGGGAACTTCTGATGCATAATCTCAGGGTGCGGATCAAGAGTCACATTTTTAAGAGACCCCTCAGGTGGTTCTGATGCAAGCTGTTTGGAGCCCCACGGGTTGAGAACTGCTGAGCTAGATGCTTTGTTTAGAAAGAACAAAGAAAAGTAGCATTCTTCGGTTAAACAAGATCAGAAAAATCCATACTCTTTCTATACCTATTGGAGCTTTGTAGCAGCAAAAGAAAAGAGCCAGGGCCCAGCAGTTTCTGAACTTTGACCACAAAGCCTTTTTTTCCCTCCTAAGCAATGCTTAATTACTTAGGAAAGCTCTGGCTTATCAATAAAGCTTCATTTTATATATATTTGGGGTCATTTGCAATAATTTCCTGGCCTTCCGAATACACAGTAAATTTTCTCTTTATTCTGTTATATTTGATGTCTTAAAACCTGCTGGAAGTTCACGGGGAAGAGAGAAGTTCACCTGCACACAGACATGCTTTGCTTCCTTCTTTAACCAAAGCTAAGAACTTCTTGCTAAGGACCAGGACCCTCCCTCAGGAGTCTGTGGAACTCAGGAACCCTTCCATATCCTTGGTCTGATTTTTTTTTTTTTTTTTTTTTTGGCGGTACTGGGGATCGAACTCAGGACGCTGCGCTTGCTAGGCAGGCGCTTATTCCACTGAGCTATATCCCCAGCCCCCTTGGTCTGATTTATAACCTGCGAGAAGGGTGCACTAAACAGCCTGTGTCTGGACTCATGGCGAGACTGGCAGTATATCACAGTGACAGGGGACAAGCTCCTTGGAATCCAACAGATCTGAGATGGAATCCAGCAGGTCTAAACTGCAATCCCAGTTTCCACTTAACAGCACCCGTGCGACAGTGAGCAAGACATTGGCTCTCAGGGCCGCCATCTCCTGGTCTATAAACTGGAGACTATAATTCAGCTCATCATTCCACTGTGGGGATCGAATGAGAGAACAGGAACGAAGCATTGAGCACAGTGCCAGGAGCACCGGAAGCACTGAACAACCGCAGTGGAGTCCTTCCTTACAGCATTAACAATTTGGGAATGAGTCTAGGGGCATATGAGGATGACCTGGCAGAACTGAGCTAAACCGGCTGGCCATGCTCCAACTAAGGCAGTGGATAACAAAGTCTTTTCCACATGTTCCTATTTCCTTATGTTTCCTACCTGTAGACCATTCATTCTCAAACTTGGCTTTTAGAGTCACCGGCCACCCAGGCCAATTAAGTCAGAATTTCTGGTGTGGAAGCCAAGCATCAGGATTCTACAATCTTCAGCCTTGACTTCCCTCTGAGTTCAAAGCCTGTGTATCTAGCTGTCTACTCCGTGTCTTTTCTTGGATATCTAGGCCTCTCCCGGTGTACGGCACCAGCCAGCCTGTTCCCGCAGCCAGAGAGAAGTCCTCCTCCAGCCCTTCTTTCCAGTTGTCCGGAGCTATTGATGGCTGAACGTTTCAATGCCTTTCCATCCTCACCGCTGTCTACCATCTGGTCCAAGCTACCAGCGTACGTCCCCTGTGCCATGGCAGCAGCCTCCTGATTGGTTTATACATGCCCATTCGCATCCCCACCAGCCCGCTCTCCTTGCTGCAGCCAGAGTGCCCTCGCTGGCAGAAATCCAATCACGTGCCTCTCCACCCACAGGCACACCCATGCACGCACATGCATATGTGCACCCATACACTGATTTCCACATCCGGTTGCTTGCAGAAAAAGGCTCCTTAGCCCCATGTCCCTCTTTGCTCCTTGTTATAAACACTGGACTTCAGTCTCTCCACCTGGTCACACTCCCAGCCTCCCAGAGCCTTTGCAGATTCTGTTCCCTCTGCCAGACGACCTTCTCATTCCTGTTTCCCTAGATAGCTCCTACTCAATGTTCAGACTTCAGCTCAAGAGACCACCCTGACCCCAAAGACCGGGTTGAAACTCATACCCTGTGATTTTCCAGCTCATACCTGCTCTCCATTGCACTTGTCAGATTCGCAGGATAAAGTTAGTCCATGTGACTATTTGATTAATTCCCACACTCCCCACCAGACTCTAAGTTCCTTGAAGGCAAGGCCTGTTTCTGTTTTGTTTGCCGTTCTTTTAAGGACAGACTAGGTACTGAATAAATGAGTACCATTGAAGTGACTCCATAACAAAGTGCTTTCCAGGGAATTTTCCTGTCTGCATTCTTACTGGTGAGCTTTAATGAGGATTCCCAAAGAATGTGGAGTCATAGGTATGAGTTTTAATTAACTCCAATAGGCATTTAATGTAGATTTAATAAGACAGTTATTGTATGTTAATTAAATGTCAACTGATTGCTAAAAGGTTTTTGCAATTATTGAAGTTTACTAATTATCTAATAGATAAATCAGTTTCCCATGTAAATAACTAGCATCTACATAAGCAATAAATATGCCATTAGATTCCACATATTAACATATTGAAATTAGAGGTTAGCCCCTGAGGGAATTCTAGAAGCCAGTGTCCAATCCAGGGAAGGAAAGTACCAATCATCTCATAGTCATTATGCCCCATCCTTCTGGAGGCAGCAAAAAATCAGGTTGCAGAGCAGAGCCTGCTCAAAGCCAGTTTAGGAATTCTTGCTTACCACACGTTCCAACCCCAGAGAGCTGGCCTAGAGAAACAGCTCTACTCCATAAAGGACACTGCGTGGCCTTGGAGCTGCCTCCTCTTTGTAAAATGGGTATCTGTAAGGCTTCCCACCCCTCTAGAAGGGTCAGTGGCAGTTGCATGGCTTATACCTGAGCTGTGATCACAGATGGATGGCACAGAAGCCCAGCCCCTCCCTCTCTCTCCTTCCCTAAGACTCATGGCCCAAGCCCTGGCTGTCCCACCAATCGCTATGTAACTGCAGGGAAATCACACTGCTCCTGTTTCCCAGTCTGGACCACCTCCCTCCCATGGTTGTGCAAATTAAATGAAGCAAGTGTCCATAAACATTAGTGAAGGGTACAAACAAGGAAGGAGGAACAACGGAGAGGATGAGGGCTGTTTCCAAAGAACAACTGGAGGGGCTGGGGGTATAGCTCAGTGGCATAAGTGCTTGCCTGGCAAGCGCAAGGTCCTGAGTTCGATCCCCGGTACCAGGGGGGAGGGGGAGATAATACTCAAAGAACAGCTGGAACGTCATCTGCTTTTGACCACGTGCAAATGAGAGGCTGGGTTTTATCAGACATACCTGCTCATTTAACTTCCCTCAGTCAATCTCTAATTTAGAGACAGGAAAAGAGACACAGAGAGTCTAAGGAATTAACAAAAGTTTACACAGCAAGAGAGGGGTGAAATTCAACTCTCACATTCATTATCCCTCCTAACCTTTCCCATCTGGCCTTTGCTTGGCCACCTCAGGTCATGGGGAATTAGGTGAATCCTCATAAACACAGCCCTTCCAAAGTGGGAATAAGAGCTAACTCTAGGCCAGGTTTGCTACATCTGTGGCAGTCTGTTTAAGCACTGTACATATATAATCTTTCTTGCAGTGACCCTGAGGTAAGGGCTGCTGTTTCACAGATGAAAAGGTAGGAAGCACAGGAAATTGAGTAAGGTCCTCAAGGTCACATCACCTTAAAGGGCAGAACTCATGAGCTGAACCCAGGCAGGTCAACTCT
Source organism: Dinomys branickii (assembly GCA_004027595.1). NCBI lineage: Eukaryota > Metazoa > Chordata > Mammalia > Rodentia > Dinomyidae > Dinomys > Dinomys branickii. The sequence continues at coordinate 17,819 of PVLD010021042.1, read as the reverse complement.
ATGCCCAGGCCACCCAGAACACTACTAGTGCTCCCTGTGGGTGCCCAGGTGGAGGGCCTCCTACCTCGTAAGCCTAGTCACTTACATATCGTAAATATGTTGAATGAAATACTGCTACAAGTATGCATGCATAAGGACCTGGAAGGCCAGGTGTGCACTTGGCAGACTCCCATGCTGGCTTCAGCCCCTCTCCGATACCCTAACACCCCACATGTCTTGACACCCACCAGCAGCTCTCTCCTTACCACACGTGTGACCTGGTAGGGAGTAGCCCCAGGGAAAAAGCCAACCAAGGCCCTGGAAATGGTTGGAAAGGGACCCACAGAGTCCCAAATCGCTGGTACATGATCTTCATCTAATAGAAGAGCAGAGTTCCTGGTGGGCACATCCCCTGGCAAAAGGGGTCCTCACCCCAGAGGAGACCTCACCCCTTGGGGGCCCAGGTAGGGGCATCTTGCTCCAGCCCTCACCGCACTGCCCCTACTATGGGGTGGGGCTGAGATTTGAAGGCCCTGGAGGGTGCTCAGCTTGTGCTTGGGGTCCTCTCTCTTCAGAGGAATGGGCCAGCAGTGGGACACAGCAAGGCAATCTGCAGCTGGGACGTGCTTGGCTCCAGTGCTGACCCTTCCCAACACTAAGATACTCGGTGCCTCACTTCTGTGATCTGAGCTGCAGTTTCCTCATTTGTAAAATGGGGAAATTTTTAGCTACTTTAAAGATTTGCTGTGGCAAGAAAAGATGTAATGTTTGCAAACCACTGTGTCCAATGCTGGGCACATAGTAAATTCTCAATAAATGCTGCCGAAAGAGACACACCTCCAGATCTCCAACTCTGTCCTCAGTCAGATTACCAAGACCTGTCCTACTCCAGCACCAAGCTCTGGTTCCTGAGATGCAATGCCCTGTTTTGCATCTACAACAGTAATCCCCCAGAACCCCTGCTCACAACCCACACCAGCTCCAAGGGCCCAGCAGGCCAAGAACCTACAGCCATGGCCCATCCGGGCACGCCAGCCGGTGAGCACCTTCTCAGCCTTCTGTGCACCCCTGAAGCCCATTTGCAGGAATTCTCTGCCATCCTGAGAAAGCCAAGCCTTTGGGAACTCCTCTTTCAGTGGCCAGGAGGCCAGAGGGGCTTTCGGCCAATGAAAACTCACTGAGGAAATAAAGGGGGACAAACCCCCCAAACCGCTCCCAGGACCCCTGGGGTCAGAAGCCAGGCACTGCATTTATGTGCAAATGGAGCCGGATTAGGGATTAGGGATTATCAGAGTCCCGAATTACTTGCAGCTGCCAGGCCTCTTTGTCCAGAGGGATCAGGGAGATTTCTTGGTCCCTCCCCCTCCCCTCTCCTCCTAGGGCTGTCAGAGGCAGAAGGCCACAGGGACTCGCTGCCCGCTGGGGGAGGGCTGAGGAAGGGCTGGGGAGAGGCAGGCCTCAAATCAATACGCAGCCCACGTGGCCCACTGCCGATGGTGATCGATGCATCTTCCTGCTGATTCCTGCACATCCGAAGGGGGTGAGCTCCACACAGCAGCCCTGAGCCCTGGTCTTTCTGAGGAGCCCCTGGCCCTGAGAAGTAGCTGTTCCAGACACATGCCTTCAGTTGTTGTGTGGCCACCAAAACTTTTCTCAAAGGAAAGCCTAGCAGGGCCCTGCCCAAAGTGACACAACTCAGAGTGCTCCCAGTGTGGAACTCTGGCTTTACATTGTAATGTCTGCTCTCCGCGGGCAGGAAATTCAGGTAGCATGTGTTGTTGTTTTAGCAGTTCTCTCTACTAAACACTGACACAGAACCAGGGAAAAAAATGTTACATTAGATGCTTAAAATGACCTTCACAGGTACTTAACAGTTAGCCTCACTTTAAAGCTAAGAAAGCTGAGGGGCAGAGAGTTTTGGTGGCTCCTCTAAAGTCGCCCAGTAAAGATGACAGCATCAGGGAGAGAGACCTGGGATTGTCGGGCAGCTTCGGGAGCTCTCCGGCCAAGGCCCACAAAGCTGGGGCCAGCTGAGTGGTCAGGGCAGATCAACTCCCTGTGTGGCCTCTGCAGCTGGCACCGGGAGGGACACAGACTCAGGACTTGTGTATGCTCCCCCGAGGAGCTTCTGGGGAGCTGCCTGGATTTGACCCACCCTGATGGACTCTGGGGGTCTCTGCCCAGAGGGCAAATAGACCGAGGTAGGGGCTGGAGCCAAAAGAGCCCTTATAAGGGAAAGGACCCTGCTGCCCCTCAGGGCGTTGAGATTATAGCCCTGATGAAGCCTGCAGGGGAGGCAGATCCAGGCCTCAGCTCTCAGCAGGCCGGGGACAATCACTTGTAAAATCACATGCCTGAAAACCACAGAGACCAGGCTTTTGCTGCGAAAGGGCCACGTAAGAAATATTTTAGACTCTGTGAGCTAGGTGCGACCCGCATCCCTTATTCTTTCTTTGTTTTAATGTTTAAACCCTTACAAATGCAAGAACCATTCTTAGCTCAGGGGCCAGGCCGCAGGCTGGAATTGGTCCTCAGGCTCCCCAGTTCGCTGACCCCTGGTTAGAGTTTTCCCTCCCCTCCCGGCCAGGCAGGCATCTGGCCTCCCTAAATGAAAGGGCAAGTAGAACAGTGAGCATTTTTAACTGAGCACCTGGCTGCCCCGAGCCAAAAGGTGCTTAGGCAGGGGCTGGGACCAGGCTGGAGCCAGGAGCCAGGGTGGGAACTGAGGCACGGTTTTACAGTCCAGGCCAGGGCAGGAAGTAGCCTGAGTAGGGGCTGGTGGGGATGTAATGGAGCCAGACCAGATCCCCACATTCTCCCCTCAGCGAGAATCAATAACTATTTGAATTTCTTTCATCTGAGCAGGGATAGCAACACACGCAAACACGAAGCAGGGGAAAAGGCATTGATCCTTCTCAGCTGCTGCCAAGCCCTCCTCCCTGTTCTCCCCCACCCCCTTGCCATCTGGCCTCCCCTCCCCCAGGCCTCCCGCTCCACATCCGCTGTTGCCCCACACTCAGCCCTCCTGGGGACCTCCAAGACAGTGACAGCAAGCAATCCAGGCTATCCCACAGCCACCAAGCCCATCTAGTTGGTATAGATAAGAGGACTCCACTTTGCTCCTCCCCCAGGAGGGCGACAAGCCGGACTCCTCTGGGGAGTGTCCACCTCCCGGGCAGCCTCGTGTTCATCCCTTGTGACCACCCCCCCATCCTGCTAGCGTCAGGAATCCATTTTCATATTCATGCGTCGGAGAGACAAAGCAGGCATTTCATGATTGGCTTCTTGCACAGAGCGTGATTTCAGATTCCAACATTGGAGTGGTTCCCTGAGGTGTTAGAGAATGGATTTCATGGGGAGACACAGGAGGCAGGGTGCATGCTTAGGAGAACGAGGCAGCAGGACCCAGGGGGTGACGGAAACCTGAAATAGGGTAGGAGGGAGAGGAGGGCGTTGGGGTGGAAAAGGCCTGATCCCCTCCTGCCTATCATAAAAGTCATGGCTGATACCCTATAACAAAAGACAGGTTAACAGGGAAACCAGCATATTTGCTTGTAAAATCACAATTTTACAGGACTTGGGAACCTTTGGATTGAAGACTCATCAAGCGGAGAGGGACAGCCATATTTATTCTTAGGTTTGATGCCATAGGGATGGCCCTATAGATGAGATAAAGAGGGCGTGACCTACAGCCGGCAAGGCCTGTCTGTTCACATTTTTCTTGACCTCTCACAGCATTTCTTCACCCCAGGTAAGGGACAGGACTTTTCGGGAAAGGGGCCAGAACTTAATTTCTTTACGGCTATCTCTTGCACAGAAAGGTGGGAGAAAATGAGAGTGGCATTATCAGGTTTCGTGGCTGGCTTTGCGGGGAAAGGGTTCTGGTCTCCATGAACACCCTAGGGAGGAGGAATTCCAGTTTTTATGGTTGCCCTCTGGGAAGAGGAAGGAAGGACAGGAGGGGAGCAAACAAGGTCAATGAGAAACTGTTTCTGAGGCTGCTTCTGAGGTCCTTGCTTTGGGGTGTTGTTTGCTGAGCCTCAACAAGGGGATAGATTGAAACATATTTATAATATAAAATTAGTGGGATGAATGAGCAGGCAAAACTTGGGATGACACCAATGTTTCCGGCCTGGTCCCAGGTCACTAGGTCTGCAGAGAAAAGCGGTGAGCCGGTCTCAGGTCTAAGGCCTGCAGGTCATGAAATGAAAAGTGCTGGGGGTTGTCATGGGAGCTGAGCTCTCAAGGGGCAGCTGGACTCCACGCACGAACTTGAATACCCACATTCCTTCACCTTCATATAAACCCAGGTTCCTCAAAGACCCTTACTGTCTGGCTTTAGTGCCCTGTCTGGTTCCAGACCCCGATGACCACTCTTTCTAACTCGGTGAAGGCTTCTGGTGCTGAGCTCAGTCTCCCCTCTACGGTACTCATCCTTTTTTGGAGGGGCCAGGGTTACCAGGAATCAAAGCCAGGACCTCTCACTCGCCAGGCAGGTGCTGCACCGCTGAGCTGTATCCCCGGCCCTACACTCACCCTTGATGCCTTGAGAGTCCACATGAAAACTTCTCTGCCCGGCTGACTGCTCAGTTCTTGGTTACCCCATCTCCATGTCCTCGCTTCCACATTTGTCACACTTCTGGCCTTGTCACCCTAGTAACTGTACTGCCCCCTGAAATCACCAATTTAAAATATCTATTCTCCAATCAAAATTCAAAATGTTAAGCATTCTCACTGCTTTCCCCGGTTTCCTCCTGTGACCTCTCGGAGACTCCAAGCCATTACTCCCTCCATTGCCTTCCTGTCCTGAAGCTCTCTAAATAGCTTAGACCATGTCTTCAGCTGCATGGGACAGAAATCCACAATGGCTTAATCTAAAGGGAATCTGTTTCCTCCCCTAATATAATGTAGGGACAAAATACCTACTTAAGGAACCAGTAAACTCCTCTGGCCTCCCAATCCTCTGTGATTTGAAGGTCACTTTCATGGCCATTGTAGTAAGTTGCATTACTAACTATGCTTTACCCTCCCATAGCCATTCCTTTTATCATGTGACTGCAATTCTTCCCACTAGTGAAGGGAAACTTGTCTCTACCTCTTGGCTTTGGGTTTACCCAGGTGTTGACCAACAAGGTAAGGCGGAAAGTGACCATGTGCCAGTGCTCACTAAGGCTTAGTCTTAAGAGACTTTGTACATTAGCACTTGCTCAGCAGAGCTTCTGCCCTCATCCATGAAGGAGGGTAAGAGACATGTAAAGTGTGACACCCCAGCTGCCACAGCCTGAAGCAAAGCTGAGCGGCCCAGCTGAGCCTGAATCAGCTGCATCACAGCCAGGAGATTCCTGAGATGCCGAGTTCACAGTGGTTTGTTTTGCAGGCTCACTGTGCCAATAGTTGATGGTTACCCATGATCTCAAGACAGTAACTTCTCTCCTACCTCTCCATCTCATTCTACAAATGAAGAAGGACACAGAGCAGAAAGCCTATCTCAGACAACTCTTCCTCTTAAACATCCTTCACAGAAGTTTCACCAACAACTTCTACTTGACCTCTTGAGCCGGAGCACTTTAGATGTCCACTCGAAATGGAGAGGTGTGTAGGGCAGTATTTTTCACTGAGCCTCCCCAAGACAAAACAAGGTAAGGGTTTAGCCTGTCACTGTCCCCGTGACTTCACTTCCCCCTTTATCTGGCTTAGATTCCACAGTCTCTTTTTTCAAATGTCTTCAACTCCCTGGCCCACCCAAACTTATGTGAAGCCAGCTATTCTTCTCGACAATTTAACCTAAAAAGTTGAATGTGTTGAAGAAATTACACAGCCAGGTGACCTGAAAGCCACCAGGTGTCACCAAGCATTGCTCTAAAAGCAATACCTAGAAATCTCACTATAGTCAAGCTCACTCCTCCCCTTCCCTACACATTTTTATACCTGGGCCTCTGCCCTCAGACCCCTGATTTTCCTTACATCCTCTCACTCTCAGCAAGTTCCTCTTATAATTTGTAGAGAGACAGAAACCATCAGATCAGAAGATTCATCAACTTCTATAACCAGATCAGCTAATCTGCTGCTAGATTTACCAACTTTTCCTCCTCCTACCTGGCTAAGCCTATATGTCTCTTCGCTGAGGTCTCCCTGGGACTCTCAACTTCAGCTAGATTAGGTTTGCTGGATTTATGCCTTCAGAGCACCACCCTGTATTTCCCCGTTAAGGCACTTGTTATATGCATACATGTGGGTATGCACACGTATGTGTGGTTCTTATCGCCTCTTTGCCTCACTTATGCCCTTGATAAGTATGTGTCGCCTGTCTGGCATTTGTTTAGCTGCTGCACAGGCCGCAATGAATAAAACAAAGCCTCCGACCTCGCGAAGCTTGTGTTCCAGTCCAAAGGTCCAAGGGTGCAAGGACTATGCTTCTCTTCTTCACCTGCACTTGCCAGTACCTGGTCCAGGGCCTGACGATTATGCCCCACACATACTGGAAGCCCCATCAATAGGTGTTGATCACATAGTTTATAAGAAGGTCGTTAAGCCAAGTGGTTTGGTCTAAAGTGTCCCCTGAAAGTCTCATCTGTTCTGAAGTGGGTCTTTCTACAGGTGATTGGATCAGGAGGGCTCTAATTTGCACTAATTTCATCAGTGGATTAGTCCACTGATCATAATTTGGTGACATCATTGAGAGGGACTGGAACATAGGCTATGAGACCTACCTGAAGGGAATGCAATATGGAGCCATGACCCCGGGATCTAAATCTGGTTCCCATCCCCTGCCTCCTTGGCTCTTTCCCTCACTCTGCTTCCCAACTGCCCTAAGGTGAGTAGCTTTGCTCCTCCGTGCCCTTCCACCATGATGTTCCACCTCATCTCAGGTCCGCAGCAATGGAACTGCCGGCCATGGACTAAAACCTCGGAAGCTGTGAGCCAACACGTTTGAGCAGCAGAGCAACTGCTCTATCTCCAGTAAGGTAAAGCCTGAAACTGGGCTTGTCTTAGGGAGAAAACATTGATTGCTTCACCACTGCAAAGCGATGGCAGCCACAGTCACGCTGTAGTCGGCCAAGGAGTACGTGGGAGTTCAGAAGGAAGATCAATGGGTACAGAGCAAGAGTTTTTTCAAGACACTTGTCCAGTCTTTTGAGGGATAAGTTGGAGAGCATATGTTATGCAGTCTCATGGGATCATAGAGCCAGAAGCAAACATTTAATGTGCAACTACTACATGCTAGGCAGTAATCTAGTGCACAACAGAGACAGAACCCCTGCCCATGAGGAGACAGAAAGAAAGGAAAAAAAACACATAAATAAACAGATAATTTTAGGTGCCAACAAGTGCTATAATAAAGATAAAATAGGAATAATGATTAGAGGATAGCAGGCAGATTAGATTAGCTCAGAAGGTCACAGAAGGCCTCCTTGAGGAAGTGATACTTAAAGTAAAATTAGAACAATACAAAGGAAGTAAAGAGTCAGAGGAAAAAGCAAGCATTAAAGGTGACAAGGTGGGAATCTGTTCAGCATATTTTGAGAACCAGCAAGAAAATATCTGGGACTGAGGTGCAGTGAGCGAAGGGCATAAGATTAGAGAGCAAGGCAGGGCTGCCTTTTGTAGATTTCTGGAAACTGTGGTTAGATGTTTGGGCTTTGCTTTCACTGAACTAGAAAAAGCACTCGGCTTCTCTGAGCAGGAGACAAGAACAGAGATACCAGTGAGAGGGTAGCGGCTATGGTCAGGCAAGAGAACTTTTGGCACAAGAAATGATATTCAGATTCTGGATATATTTTCAGATTTACTCTTAGAAAGACTGACAGATTGGATGGAATTGGGAGAGGGAGATGGAGGGAGGGCAGAGAGAGAGATAAAAAATTATTTCTATTATTCAGCACTGAATTGGGGATCCTAGCCAATGCAACAAGGTGAGAAAAAAGAAACATAGTTAGGAAAAAATAAATCTGTCTCCATTTGTGAAAAATATGATTGTTTACATAGAAAATAATATAGATTATAGGTTATTTACAAAGAATCTACTTACAAACCAGTAGAATAGAAAAGCAGGTTTAGCAAGCTCATGGAGCACAAATCCATACACAGAAATTGAGAGCTGGTTCGTATACAAGCAATGAACAATTCAAAAGTAAATTTTTAAAGGCACAATTTACATCATACAAAAAACTTAAAGTAACATTACTATATAAACCCACCAAAATATATTCAATATCTGTATCCTAAAAACTATAAATCCGATAAAAAAAGAACCCAAATACAACCTAAATAAGTGGAGAGAGGCTGTGTATGTGGATTGGACAAATATCAAAATGTTCATTCTCCCTAAATTTATCTATAAATTCATCTCAATATCAATATCTCAGCAGAAATGTTATAGAAGTCAAAAAACCAGTTCCAAATGTTATATGCAAAAACAAAGAAGCAACTCTGAGAAAGAAGGACAAAGTTCGAGAAGTCGTCACATCTGATGTTAAGAGTTAGTATTAAGCTAGACTAGTTATGGCATCCTGTGCTGGTAACAAGGTAGACACAGAGACTGACAGAACAGTTTCAGCAACAAACTCCTACATATACTGTCTTTTGACTTTCAACAAAGATGCAAAGGCAATTTGATTATGAAATCATGGTCTTTGCAACAACAGTACTAGAACAATTGTGTAGCCATATGAAAAGAAAAAAGGAAGAAAGAAAAGAGAAACAAAAATAAAAATATTGACCCATACTGTGTACAATATATAAAAATTAATCCAAAAGGCCACAGACTTCCTAAAATTTCTAGAAAAAAATAGGGAAAAACCTTGCATTAGGAAAATACTGCATAGCTATGACATCAAAAATATGATTCATTTTTTAAAAACTGATAAATTGAACATAAACAAAATTGAAACCTCTATGCTTTGGAAGGTACTATTAAAAAATGAAGGGGCTGGGAATATAGCTCAGCTGTACATCACCTGCCTTGCAAGCATGAGGTCTTGAATTTGATTCCTGGTAGCAAAAAAAAAAAAAGAAGAAGAATGAATAATTCCCACAGCTGGGCATGGTGGCGCATGCCCCTTGGGAGGCTGAGACAGGAAGATTGCCATGAGTTCAAGGCCAACCTGGGCTGCATAGTGAGTCCAGGCCAGCCTAAACTATACAGTGAGACCCTGTTTCAAAAAAAAAAAAGAAAGAAAGAAAGAAAAGAAAAGAAAAAGCAAGAAAGAGAAAGAAAAAGGTAAGCCATGGGCTGGATGAATGATATTTGCAAAGCACATGCCAGATAAAGAATATATAAAAAACTCAAAACTCAAGAAAAAGAAAACAACCCAACTCAAAAATGGGCAAAAGTTTTGAACAGGCATATCACCAAAGAAGATACATAACTGGAAATTTAGGAAAATGTGAATTATAACCATGATGAAGTACCATCACATACCCTTTGGAGTGGCTAGAAAAGATTGCAACCAGCAATACCAAGTGCTAACAAGAATACAAAGCAACTGAACTCTCACACATGGGTGGGGGATGTGCAAAATGGGATCATGGCTTTGGAAAAACAGTTTGGCACTTTGTTAAATTTAAGCATAACTTATTTTATAAACCATTAATCTCACTGGTATTTGCTCAGGAAAAGCTAAAACTTAAATTCACACTAAAACTTGTATTACTTATAATTGCCAAAAAACTGAAAATAATACAGATGTCCTTCAGTGGGTGAATGGTATATCCATACGATGGAATAGTATTCAACAATGAAAAGAAACCTATGGACACATGTATCTTCAAGGATGACTCTGGAATGCACAAGTTTGAGTAAAGGAGGCAGCCTCAAGAGACTTCCTACCGTTTGTTTCCATTTATATTACATTCTAGGGAAAAAACAAAACTGTAAGAAAGAACACAGACCTTCCGCCACTGAGGGGCTAGGGAGTAGAAATATCGCTAATTACAAAGGAGCTAAAGGGAATGTAGGGGACGCTGGACGTGTTCTGCATCTTGACAATAAAGGAACAACATACCTACATGGGAAAATCACAGTTCATCCAGCGGTACCCTTAAAATAATGAACTAAGTCAAAAACCTGACTTTGAAAAATAGTATCTAGGTTTTTAAATCATTGCAACCAAATTCAAGCATCCAGTACAGTAGGAGTTGGTTTCATGAAAAAGAGAGGAAAGGATGGAGGGATGTAAATGGATAAATATATTGGAGAACTGACAGATGGGGAGTGGCTGGCTGAGCAACTGGCTGGATGGACGGACTGACCATTATTAGAGCTGGGCTGGGCCCCACAGGACAGGGGGCTGCAGAGGACAAGCGACTGGTTTAATCTTTTTTTTTTCTTTTTTTTTTTTTGTGGTACTGAGGATCGAACTCAGGACCCTGCGCTTGCTAGGCAGGTGCTTATTCCACTGAGCTATATCCCCAGCCCCTAAAGAAGGAAACTTCCGTTCCCTTCCCCCCCCCCCCCCCGGGACCGGGGATCGAACTCAGGGCCTTAGTGCTCAGCGGCAAGCACTTAGCCCACTGAGCTGTACCTCCAGCCCGAGGACAAGCGACTGGAACAATGCCTCGGGGTGATATGGCTTGGTTTCCAGCCCAGGTGTGAACCCAGCAAATCCCCCATGTCCTCACCAGTGGGAAGAATGATCACCCTCTTCCGGCTGACCACATGTCCGTTTCTCTCTAGCACCAGCTGTACGCCAGGCATTCTTCTAGGAGCTTTGCCTGTATTAGTTTGTGCGATCTGTGCAACACTTCCGTATCTGCGGTTCACAGGGGAGGAAACAGGGAAACGGGTGTGTGGACAAGTAGAATGACAAGCCCAAGTTTCCCCGGGAAGCGCATGGCAGGCCTGAAACTGGAGTCAAATTGAGTCCAGAGCCTGAGCTGTCACCACCAGACCACAGTCCCACCAAACACAGCATTCATCTTTCCCACCATAGTAGATTGGGCCAGAGGAAACTGCTGCTGTGTAACCACTTCTGACGTATAAAACTGGCATTTTTATTGGGTTTAACCTAATAGTAATACTGTTAGCAACCACAGTTACTGAGTATTTCTGGTGGGCTAATACTATCCATAGCACTATGCATGCATTATCTTAATTTTCTCAAAATAATGTAGTGTTCCCTTCATACAGATGAGGACACTGAGACTCAGAAAAGCAAGCATCTTGGTCACATTCAGGCAGTAACTGGCAGTAGCGAGACTGGATTCCGTCTGTAAAGTCAGCATGGAACACCTCCGTTCTCAGCTGGGGAAAAGCCAAGTGCTGCTTCCCATTCAGTCTAGCTTCCCATTCAGTTCATTTCTATTCCTGGGAAGCCCACAGCCTATCCTTAGTCCCCCACCACGCTCCACTCCTACAAGACTCCAGAGATAAAGAAGAGACACAAGGCAGCAGAGAGACCCTGCTGGTCCCTTTAGGAGCTTAGCAGTTTCTAAACTCTTTTATCCACCAATATTTCAGTGCCTCGTCATTCAGGACAGTTGTCTCCCTCCTTCTCTCACCCCCACCACTTCCTCTAGGACTGCATAACCCCCTGCAAGACCAGACCCTTGTGCCGTCCTGATTATGAAAGGTTTAAACATCTGGTAGCTCTGTTTCACCAGCTGGGTCCCCAAGCCCTGGCCAGGCCCCAGCTCCTGGCTGGCCTCCAGCCCAGCTTTGGATGATGGTACGGGAGGGCATCCTTTTTCTTTGCCAGCTTCTTGTTCCTCTGCAGGAGCAGTGCTGGGATCTCAATGAGTCAGACCCCCCACATACAAGGCTGACCTCTGCTCCTGGATTCTCAGGGCCTGAGCCCAAGCCCAGCTGAGCTGCTGCCCCATCAGAGCTGGAGGAAATGGCTGTTGCTGCTATGGCAACAAAGCTTTGTACTGTCTTTCCAGAACAAAGAGGGTTTTCTTGTCCCTCTTTGGATGTCTTGGGGCCAGGGAGGGGTGGCTGCTATAGGGCAGAGGCTAGGGGGATGCTCCAGAGGGGCTGTCCAATGCCTTGCCTAGTGTGCACCAACACTAAAAAGCCTCTGGGGACGCTCTGGAGCTGGGAAAGGCAAGTGTCCAGTCCCTTGCTTTCTCCTGTGGCTGGTGGTTAGGTGGTACTTTCCATCCAGGAGATGGGGTTCTTTCTTTTTCTAAGGGAGACACATACAAAAGGATGTGGCCATTCTAGAATACAACCCCTTCCTCCAGTTTGGAGGCCCAAAGATGTGTACAGGTTGAAATTGTCTCAGCCCTTTGCCTTCAATGGATAGGCAACCTGAGAATTCTCCTGAAAGTCACACAGCCAACTTTGTGTAGGCTGAAACCTGCAACCGTAGCTGCAACTCTCAGTTCTACTCTCAGCTCAAGCTCGCCACCCTCCTACCAAACACCAAAGCCTGTGACTCAGCCTCACACACCTTGTGTTAACTGGACCAGCAGCCAGGTGATTCCTGGATACCATCTTGACACCAAGGAGCTCTGACAGCCTCGTGCTGCAGGATGTGTAGCCAGTGATGACCTCCAGGCATCCAGCATGAGCTGAGCTTCAGAAACTCATCATAGGTACCAAAGATCCATCTCCAGAAAAGGAAAGTCAGGGCTCCTTGGGATACAAAAGAATTGCTGAGACAAGAGGATCAAAGATAAGGGTCAGACTTAGAACTGAGCATGGACAGGGGGAAAAGATGCAGGAACAGGGTGAAGATCAGCAGTGCTGGCAGAATCCTGGCCTCGGGTCCCTCCAGTCTTACCTGGTCACAGCAGCTCCCCCTCCTCTACCCACTGACAGGAGCTACTGCTTCCCTTTGGCACGGATAGCGAGCACTCTACAGGGAGCCCCTGTAAGTCTAGTTTTGAATGCATGGTCAGGAATAAATCCTCTTCTGTGATGTTTCTCTGTTGTTTTTAAGCAAACTGCACAGTGAGGCATTTTCCTGGGCTCTGGTGAAAATAGCAGACCGCTGAGAAGCAGGAGAACATGGTCCCTGCCACATCTTGTGCATGCTGCTGCTGCTCCCCTACTCACACGCTCAGAAACTTCAGGTAATTCTCTCTGCCTCGTTTGCCGAAAGGGTGAACCAGGAGACTGCGCAGCTTCCTCCAACTCTGAGGTACTATGGGGCCAGGATTCGAATTGTTTCGTTTGCCATTAAAATTGTAATGGTTTGGTTTTGAAAACTGGTGTGTTACTATTTGCTAGGCTTTGGATACCCACACAGACATGTATGTACAAGGGGTGGTCAAAAATACAGTTAATATTTAAATTTGAAAAATGTATGACAGTAAAAGACATTGCCATTAATTTCCCTCAAAATATTTCCCCTCACTTTAGACACACTTGTGCCGTTTCTCTTGTCACTTTCTGATGAAGTTCTGGGAGTCTTCCTTCATGAGTGTCTATGAGATGTGATCAAAAATATGGGGAGCGCTGCTGCTGAGTATCGTCCAACAGAAAGGCAAATTCGTAAAATCATTAGTGTGTCCTGTTCTGCTTCATGTATCGGCTCTGGCACTGTACGCCTTCTGGATCCCCGCCCCCCCCAAAGTCAAAATGAGCATGGAAGATAAACGCTTTCCATCGGTTCAGGACGTTAAGTTAGCCAGGAGAGCACAGAGGAAGGCATTTACAAAGACGGACCCACACGACTCATATGCTCCATAACACTTAGAGCCAACAGCCCACTGGCTCTGAAGTCTGACCCCACCACTGTCTGATTGCCTGACCCTGGGCAAATCTCTCTCTGGACTTCTCTGTGCTTCAGTTTCCTCATCTTTTAAAATGAAGCTAGTAATGATATCCATGTCATCTGAGTGCTTATATTTTCAGTGCAATAAAGTTTAGGAAGTTCCCAGTGTAATGTTTGGCAGATAGTAACCAATAAACAGCAGAATATGGCAGTTAACATGTGTTGAATAAATATGTGGAAGGAAGGAAGGAAGGAAGGAAGGAAGGAAGGAGGGAGGGAGGGAGGGAAGGAAGCAGGAGGTGGCATTATTTGCTTCTAGCTGCCATCACCATCACTTGCAGCTTGCCTCAGGTAAGCATGACTCTGAGGTAGAACTTCCAGAGCAGCCCTGCAGGATCAGACTAAAGCATTCCTTCAAGGATGTTGCCTGGAATCACATGTCTCTTGGCTTCCTGCTCTTCTTGCCCTGCTTCTGCCCTTTCTTTAATGCTTTCCCTGAGGCAGGGCCTTGTTTCAGGGGTTCGTCTAGATTTTCTGAGCTGAAACACTGGTCTCAAGGAGCCTATGCATGGGGTGTCCCAATGCCCTATGCCCCTAACAGCATAGGCAGAACGGCACTGAAGCAAGGGCTGGCAGCGAGGACACTGGCAGCAGGCAGAGTGTGTGGGACTCCAGTTAGAGAAGTTCAAGGAGAAGCAGTAGGTTCATCACTATACACCGTGACCCACAGGGCAGTCACATGAGCCAAGTTGGGCCAGTCATGCTATCTATTCTGAGAATTACGACATGGGGCAGCTAGTTACGGGCAGGTAGTTAATCTCTCCACGTGTCTAGAACTACAATGTGGGTAAACAAACACCAGACAGGGGTCCAGCAAAGTGGTCATCAAGAGGCCAGAGCAGTGAAGCAGGGGATTCTGGGGCCTGCAACAATGGAGGCCCCAGGTATCTGGTAGGGTGTGGACAGGAGTACATGATCCTCAGCCCAGGAAAGAGAGATGGGCAGCAGACAGAGAGGCCGCTTGGGCTATAGGAACAAAACAGTCCTCCGATAGGGGCGGGAAGAAACACCTGGCTTATGAAAAGCCAGTGACTAGAGCTGGAAAGAGGGAGCTTTGAGGTCCCTTGGCCAAGGGATGATGGATGAGTGCTGGTGCTCACCTCTGGGTTGTTACAGACCCCTCCCTGCGGCAGAGCTGGGGCAGAGCTGAGTGTGGGTATCGGGCAGTGTGGCCCCAGGGGTGGAGAACGGGGTCCCTGGCTGAAACAGGCAGGGAGACTGAGGACTGCCCCATCCAGGAAAGATAGCCTGGCCACCTGGCTGTGGCTGCCTCCCAGCCCTCCAGGGTCCTCAGCCCAACAGCCTCAAATTATCCTGCCATTAGTGGTGATCCATCCCTTCTGAGCACTGTGCTATTTCATCACACCATCTCAGCATCCAACATTAGGAGATAACTGCGCTCACAACATATGTCATTACTCATTAAGGGACTTTTTCTGGATTATGGCTGGGGCTTAATGACTTGTTAAAGATGTTTAACACTTACAATTTTGTTTTTAATTTAGGAAGCAGCATGATCAAACTGTGCCCTGAGACTCTCTCCTCGATTTGGTGAAATCTGGAGATGGGCCGGCTCTGAGGCTGTCTGTGCAGGGGAGGTGATCCTTAAATTGAATTGCAGCCCTCCAAGGGGTGTTTGCCCCGTCAGCCGCTGCCAGGATCTGACATGTTAATGGGGCTGAGGAAACAATGGGTTTCAGAGGTAATTGCTGAAGCAATGACTTCCAGGCAACATTTGACTTAAAAAAAGTGTTGTTGCTGCTGCTGCTGCTGCTGCTGCTGCTGCTGCTGCTGCTGCTGCTGTGGCAGAGGAGGCCAGGGAAGGGCAGCTGGGGATTCTGCTCATGGCCTGGCTCCAGAATTCCACCCAGGTCGGCTTTCCTGTGGAGCTCAAGTGGGCCTGCACTCTCCTGCAGCGCAGGTGTTGAGAAGCGGCTCTCTCACCAGGCTTTGTCCTGCCCACGGCTGCATGCACAGGCTACTTGGGTGATTGTTTCTCAGGGAGGGGAGGGCACCAGGCAGAGGGTTTGGAGTAGGAAATTCCGGAACAGGCAGTCCCAAGAAATGGGGCTCCTGGGATGGAAGGACTGAGACCCCCTCCCACCAGCCTCTCTGTGCAGTGCCAGCATGGTTTGGGGCAAGTTGCTATTATCTCTCAAGACTGCAATGGTCCCACCCGAAAGACTCCATAGATGTGTTGCAGGGATTCAATCCACTCCAGCAAAATGTTTAGCCCTATGTGGGCCACAGTCAGTATGTGGCAAGTGATTGAGCAGCCAACATTTAGGGAGCACAATCTGGCCCCTTCTAAACACTTTCCACATACTAATTCCACTAATCCACCCAACACCTCTCTGTAGGAAACATTATGCCCATTTTACACATAAGAAAACTGAGGCTCTGAGAGTAGAAATGTTGGAGCCAGAGCCCAAACTTAAGCAAAAGACTCCTACATCTGTGCCCACAGTAAAGCCATCACTAGCTATTCACTGCCACTTTGCACACTGAGCTTCTTAGGGAGCCCCCAGCCCGTCAAGAGTGCCTGACCCTTCGATACAGAAGGACAACCTAAGGTTTCATAAGCCTCTTTGCTCATAAAGGAAAACTTTGGAGAATCATGTATGAAATTTTAGCAAATACGTAGCTGCCTGCAATAGGAAATAAGTCAGAGGTTCATTCTAGGCACGAATGAATCCAACATCAACCTTGGACAAGGAAGTGGCAAGAGAAAGGGATGCCGAGCCCAGCTCTTTGGAAAGGCTGCATCATGTCCTTAGCAGCGCCAGACTGAGTGGAGGTTGAGGTCTTGCATCAGAATGGGGCTCAGCGAAAGAGCTGGAGGAAAGATTGTTAAAGTTGATTCATTCATCCATTCATCCATCCATCCATTAAAGTATTTAACACACACATGCCCAACCACCCACTATGCATGTGGCTCTACTGGGCAATAGTAAAAGACAGAGGCCCTTGAACTTCTGGAGTTCACATCCACCATGCACCAGAGTTTATTAAGTGTTAAACTCTACCTTGGGATTCTTCCAACCCGTGGTTCTGAGCCTGCCAGAGTCCTTGCCGTTGCTGCCATGGATTCCACTAATCACACACTCCCTTGCTGCTCAGAGAGGAAGAAGTCACCTGTCCATCACACGACTCCCCATGTCCTGGCAGCAGCTTCCCTGGGTGCAAGGTCTGGCTGTAAGAGGAGAGAGGCTGCTCACTCGAGCCCTCCACCATGGAGAAGCCACTGGCATAGGAAAGGCTGGTATCCAGTCTCCCAGACTTCAGAAACTTAGGCTTGAGTTGGGGACAAACTCACCCATAGAAGATGGACCCACCCAGAGGAGCCAGCTCCCTGACTGTGGAAGCCACCAGTCCATGGATGGCCCAGCCTATGCTTGATGAATGCAGTGGAATTTTTCCAGGTCTCAGGAGACCACCACTCACGACAAGAGATAGGGAAAGAGTCTCATGTGGCCTAAGAGTCCTGAGCACCTGGAATGGGGGTACAGCAGCCCCAAAGAAGGAGACACAGAGTAGAGGCAAAAGTCTAGCTCACTCTTGCCTCATTAGGAACAGAAAAAGTTCTAGAAATATAGCTAGTGCCCCTTGATCCCCACACCAGTGCCTCCAAGAGAAATGTCCCTTCCTGTCCGTGGCCCCATTTCTGCAATGAGGGAGTTGCTACAGGAAACACAGGAAGACCAGAACTTCCCAAGACAAACAGCAGGACAGTCCCCCTCAACCCACCCACCCCTTGAGGCCTCTCCACACAGCCCTCTTCACCTCAGGGTTGTTTTTTTTTTGTTTTTTTTTTTCGATTTTCCTAGAAAGCTTCATACATACTCAGCCACTCATCCCACCAGCCCTGGCTATAATGTGAGGCCTTCCCAGACCCTCCCTCCTCAGAGATTTCACAGAACTTCACACCAACATCTCTTAGAGGATATGGTTATTGTTCATACACGTGTCCCTCTCACAAGACTAA
The DNA here is from genome assembly GCA_004027595.1 of Dinomys branickii. NCBI lineage: Eukaryota > Metazoa > Chordata > Mammalia > Rodentia > Dinomyidae > Dinomys > Dinomys branickii. The sequence continues at coordinate 134 of PVLD010021042.1, read as the reverse complement.
ATCTCTGTAAGGTCAAAGATCTGACCTTGTTCTTTGTCCCGCAAATATCAGGTGTGAGGTATTCACAGTGGTCAAAGCAGAGAGGAGGAGAAATAAGGGAGGGAGAGAAAAAAGAGAGGGTGGGGGGGGGGGGG
>PVLD010021041.1:0-32425 GCA_004027595.1 Dinomys branickii | reverse complement strand
TGGGACTTTCCCACGTCTCGCCCCGGCAGCCTGGTCCGCCCTACCACATCTCCCCCGGCATCTCAGAGAAATACGCCCAGTTTAAACTTCCCAGCCGAGGTTCCGGCATTCACGCTCACCAAGTCTGTCTCGAGCTGGTGGTGTTTATTAAGGAGGTTCGCTCCCTTGCTGCTCACCCGGTCGCCATCTTCCCCTGATCTTGGTGTGCTGTCTGGCTTTGTCATTGACTCTGATCAACCTTATGTTGTTCTTGTGTACGTTGCCTTGCAGCTGTTGGGCTGCTTTTCCATGACTGCTTGCTCTTTTTAAGATATCTTTATTTTCCTGGTCACTAATCACAATCTTGTCTTCTAAATCTGATAGTCTGTTCTTGTCTTTGTTTATTCGAGTATACTTTCAATGGAATTTTTCATTACCTGGATATGTTTCATGTATTGCATTTCTTTTTTTGCTGAGCATTCCTGATTTCCATCATTTTCCTAGGACCCTCTTTTTGTAGTAAGTGTCTGCTCTAGGTTCATGGAGCATGCCCTTTATTTTTATCACCATCTCTTTTTTTACCTGAGATATTGTTTTCTCTATAGCCTCATTCATCTATCTTTTTTTTTTACTTCTGCTATGATCATTTCAGATAATTCAGGTAGGTGGCTTCTGACTTCCTCTATCTCATTGTCCCTTGTGCTTGTCCTGGGTGGGCTGGTCCTCCTAGTCCTAGAGGTCTGGGGTGGCATTTTGCTTCTGCATCTTGTCATTTTCTATTTTTTAATTATTTTGTCTTGTTTTCTGGGTTGATTCTTGTATATTTCTTCTGGTAAATAGCATGACTAGTATCAAGGCATCCCTAGGAAATGTCTATTCCTCAGAGATGTCTTCTAGTTGTATGTGCTTCTTGGTCTTTGTATCTGTCCCAAGATCCTACCTTCCCAATTTACTCATGATGAGATGTTGCTATATATTTGGCTCAGCACCCCGTCCTTTGATACTGGACTATGGTGATGGTTATGACCCCAAACAGTCATGATCTTGTCATACAAGGGAGAACAACATTACAACAGCTATAACATCCTGACTAAAGTAGTAAAATTAGCAATTAGCAATAGCATCAAGCACAGCCTAAAAACTAACAAACTTTGGTAACTATTATTTTCGTATCTTTAACCACAGGAGCATAATCTACAGTTATATAACAAAATCCAACATCAGGAACTTGTATACAAAGTTTCCCCTTAGTAGAGTGACTCTATCCTGTAGTGGGGAAATTTAAGAGGAATAGGGGACAAAACAGAGATAAATGAAGAGAAATATAGTAGAAGCAAGGGCAAAGGACAAAGAACAATCATCTAAGCTTTGGGAAACTGCAAAGAGGGCAAGGGAAAAAGAATGGAGAAAGGAAACGATCATCAAAGTAAATCAGTAAGACTAGAGACAATGTTCACTCACAGGAAAATATCATCAAATCAAGATAGGGCTGAGGAAAGAGAGCAAGAAGATAAATAGAAAAGAACAAAAATAAAAGTAAACACTTAAACAACCTAAAAACACCACCAACAGCAACCAGACAGAACAAGGGAAAGAGAAACAAACAAGGAAAACTAAAATAAAATTCCTCTGCTGTCCACAGTTATGTGGTAGTGTCCAAGTTAGACCCTAATATTGCTGGGAAACCCCACCAATCTACAGAAGGATTAGTGTTGGGTATACAGCTGAACTTGGCCTCCAGATGTTGCAGTGGGGCCAGTCTTCAATCACAAGCATTCTGTGGGCCACCGCATGTTTCCTTACCCTAACTGTCTCTACCTCACTTTCCCAGCTGCTAGGGCTTCCCAGGTGGGACAGGGGCAGGTGCTATTACCACCATGGAGACAGCCCAAGGCTGTTCAGTCTCCCTTTAATTTCCTCTTTAGCAGGTAGAGTGCTGACCTTCCAAGGCTGTTTAAATCCTGCATACCTGCACCTCCCTCCCAAGCCATTGGTCACAGGGCAGGAAGGCTTGTGTATAATGTCTGCTCCAGTTCCTAAACTTATTGCTAGAGGTTCCAGTTAGCAATTAGGGTGTGCGACAAAAAAAAAAAAAAAAAAAAGGAAAAAAGTGGTGGCCTGAGGTTGGAGGGAGAAATTTCTTAGTCATTTGTTCCTATGTGTGCTGATGAAATTTGCTGCCTCTCTGAGGAGGAAGGCAAAAGAGGCAAGGCGGCTTTAGATCCCAAATCTGTCCTGCGTGGCTTGAGTTAGTCACACTTTTGAAGTCTATCAGTTTCTTGGAGACTTCCCAGTATGGCAATCCTTGCTCTACACATAGGTGATAATGCCACCAGCAGCGTTGCAGGCTGGTTCACCATTTTATAAAGTTCTATGTCTATGTCTATGTTTGATCTACAAGTCTCATATTTCAGAATGATTTTGGTGTCAGGATATATGTCCCTCCCTTTCTTCCAACTACCTGCATTTTTAGCTGATTTTCTCTGAGTAACTCCAATGTGGCTCCTCCTCTATTCAGCAGTATTGAATATCAGGGTTTCCATTATTTCTTATGGGGAAATTCAGTTTGATATACAAGTGCTTTGGATACAAACATGATTCCAGGACAAACTATGCACACAAACCAAGGTTTTACTGTATTTAGATACAAACTGACAAAGCCACTGCTTCTGTCTCTGTAGGATGAGAAATATAGACATGAGGGACTAAGATAAAATCTGCAAAGCATATAGTACAGTTAAATTAAAATCAGTTTAATGAGACCTATTCACAGTGTAAGTGATCAACAATTGATCACTGCCATTGTTCAACTCTTCTAAGACACATGCTGTTCACATTTTAGTATCTTGATATTGAGAATTCTTTTCAAAACTAACAGTGTGTCCATATTAGTTGGAAATGTTTTACTTTTCCCTCTCTCTTTCTTGCGGCCAGAGAAGAGTGGTACGTCTTACCACCTGTGGCATCTTTGATTCTATGTAAGTGCCAGAAGCTTCAACAAATGTCCATAGTTTCAACTGTGATTATCACAGTCCCTAGGGTTGATGTTTTAGATGTCAGGCCAGTTCATCTTTCTAAATTTATATCTCTCAGAGTCAGAAAGTTGTCCTCTGGTTGCTAGCATGCAGTAGAGCACAGAGAAGAGTCACATCCATTGTACTGACTTTCGTGCCACAAGCTGATTAACCAGTTAACAACATGCTTTCATTCACTCCCCAGGTCATACGTATTCTGATTCTTTCACTCTCATGTCCCCTCCAAGAAGGCAATGGAGGACTCTGCAGCTGTACAAAATACTTTTAGATACAGACATTAAGCCCCTTTAGATTATTTTCTATCTTTCCAAACTTCTTTGTCCATTCTACTCATTCAGTTAAGTCTAAGAACAAGGAAAATTACATGAATTTCACTCTACATTTTTCTTCTCAAAGAAGAGTCTTGAGCTTTATAATTCCCTTTTACCATAGTAAAATGTCTGGGGGCAAATATTCCAATACAAGACTTTTAGTACAGTAATGAGACCCTTCCTCGAAAGTGCTACAAATCTTTATTAAAACCTCTCAAGTATACATACACAAAGTACTTGACATATTTGTAGAGATTCAGATGATGTCTATAACGCATGAGCATAACCAGAGTCATTCCGGTACAATGATTTTTAAAAGATGTAACAAACAGATAAAGTAGATTTCCCTGGACCCTGCAGTTCTTGAAGCAAGACTGGCAGTGGTTAGACCTCGCAGATTGCTCACTCTGTGTCTGAAACTTAGGCACCAATCACTAGCACCCATAACAATCCCTCCAGAGAGATCGTACTGCCTAAAGTTTACACAATGTGCCTACAGCCAAGAGGTCAGCCAGTACTAAGACTGAAATTCAAGCCCAGGACCAGCTACCACCAAAGTTCACTCTCTCCCTCTTTCTGCCTCTGTCTCTTTCTCTCTCCTTCTGTTTCTCTCTCTCTCCCGCCCTACTTCCGTCCCTCTCTCTCTCCTGTCTCTCTCTCTCTGTCTCTCTGTTTCTCTCTGTCTCTCTGTCTCTGTCTGTCTGTCTCTCTCTCTCTCTGTTTCTCTCTCTCTCTTTCTCCTGTCTAGATGCCTCTCATTTTCACACTAAGTCTCCATGTCCCAGCTCATTCATGTTAGAACTGCTTCTAAGAATAAAACTGAAGCGGCACTGCCCATCTCCAGGTGTCGAGTGGTCTTCCCTCCTTGCCTGTAGCCTGTGTTCTCCATTCAGCACTGACAGGTAGCAGTAGTCCTTCCTTTCTGAAAACGTCACTGAGCCATCTTTGCAAAGAAAAGGCGATGCTGACATCTATTCTTCTTGTGACTCCCTGGAGAATGTTTAACCCCTGACTTTGTAGCTGTTTAGAAGGAACCAATCCCTGCCCTTGTCAGTTGCTGATGGCCAGCATTTTGTCTAATAGTCCTAAGAGTAGGTCCTCTTTGCAGTGGGAAGGGGAGCATCTGCCTGGTGCCTGCAAAGTGAATGGGGCTTCTCCCTGACTACGATACATTCACGAGACACAAAGGCAGGGGCACCCTGCATTGTTGTTTGTGGCAAAAACAAATCCTACACATGGATACCCAAAAGAGGGTGGCTATTCCTGCCAAGGAATTGGAGGATTCTGCCCACTAACTGATTTCTCTGATTCCAAAAATTGCACATGACAGCATTACTAAGAAATGTTAAAGCCTAATAACTATGGATATGAATTAACAACTACCATTTACTGCACTAAATTATGATTTTTTACATTATTAAATTATACTCTCTTAATAATTCTACCTATGTAAGACTATCCCCATTTCTGAGATGAAAAGCGAAAACTGAGCCAGAAAGAGGAAACTAAAGATGCTGTAAAAACTGTCAGCTACTCGTGATAAGGATGGTCAGAAACTGAGAATGTTTTGGGATTTTGTAAAAGAAATAAGTTTCAAGAAATCTTCTGTAGTTAATGATAGCGCATTATATATAAAATATAGAGTGAATGTTATGACAGCATTATTTGTACATGCTGGATACAAGTTCTTTGTCAAATATATGATTTGCATACACTTCCTCTCTGGCGATTCATTTTCTTATCCTTAGAAACACAGAGATTTTAATTTTGATGAGGTCCAATATATCAATCTTTTTCATCACTGTTATGGTTGTTGATACATTGTGTCAACTTGGGGAATCTAGTGGTTTGGCTGAGTGACTCAACAGGAAGCCAAGGTGCCTACTTTGTATACATCCTGAGCCTGTGGAAGAGGAGGGCATGGAGATTATGTAAGTGCTACATGCCCCCTGGGGGGGTAGTCTGTTTACAATGTAAGGGAGATGAAAAAGGCTGCTTGCCCACCATTCCTTCCTTTTGCTCTTGTGGTTTTTGCTGTGTTCTGCTGCCATGAACGTTTGCCCTCTGTCCTGTGCCACTCTGGCTCAGAAGCAGCCAAGTATGGAATGAAACCTCCACAAACTGTAAGCTAAATAAACCTTTCCTTCCTTCATCTGGGCATTGGGTATTTTGTCTTAGCAATGAGAGAAAAGTAACCAAGACAATCACTTGCATTTTTAGTGTCATATCTACAAAATCGTTGCCTAACCCAGATCATAAAAATTTACTGTTTTATTCTTAAAATTAGTTGTATCCCTTACATTTAGGTCTACAAATTGAATTAATTGGTGTGTATGGTGTGAGGTAGGAATACCAACTTTGTGTAGATCTGGATCTCCCAGCCAGCAACATTTGTGGAAGAGATATATAACTGTTTAATACAGTAAGGACAGGATCAATAACAGTGACCTGCTGAGCCATAACACAACCTGAAACACAAAAAAGAAAAACAGTAATAATGTGTTTTGTAAAGATAAATTCTTCCTAATTTGGCCTTGAAGTTTCTCTCTGGAGCTTGCTTATAAATTCCAGCCTTCCTGGAAGGGCTCTGGGGCAGAAGTTAGTAAGTATTTATGGAATACCATTCATGGGATTCTTCCTTATCTTGATAGGCAGGCTAGTGCTTATATTTCTAAAACACAGCCAAGTCTCCCTCATGCAGGAAGCATGTTTATACTGGCAGTTACTTTTGCAGCTCTGTGCCTGATACAAGATGGTCACTTTCTAGAACAAAAGTCCCCAACATTTTTGGCCCCATGGAGTGGTTCCATGGGATACAATTTTTCCCTGAAGAAGAGATGTGGGGGAGAAGGTTTCAGGATGACTCAAAGAAGCGTGCAACCTACATCCTTCACCTGCACAATTCACAGTAGGTCTGGGCTCCTGAGAGAATCTCATGTAGCCACAGATCTGAAGGAGGCAGAGCTCAGGAGATTGTGAGAATGGTGGGAGCAGCTCTAATACAGATGGAGCTTGGCTCACTTTCCCACCACTCACCTCCTGCTCTGCAGCCCAGTTCCTAACAGACACACCCTTGGTCTGCGGATTGGGAATCCCTGCTCTAGAAGACCTCCGACCAGGAAGAAGTCGGGTTCTGTTGTATCTTTCAAGTGAGACACAGAGGAAACACCTTAACAAAGCACATGAAATAGGATAAGTCTCCTATTACTTACAGATCCCAAAGAGAAGGTGATACAGGGTCAATATTAGCAGAAGCCATCAGAGATATAGCCACTCTACCAGTGGATGGAGAGGGGCGCCTATTGGCTGGAGCCCAGACTCAAGTGCAGGAAGTGACTCAAGTAGGTTTCCGGCAAGGAATTTCCACTGTGGGTTTAGAGCAGGCAGATACAAGTCCTTGGGGCCCCACTGTGACTGACCAGCTATCACTGCACAGTCCATGCAGGTGTGAGGTTGGAGAGGCAAGTAGGCTAAGTTTACCTGCCCATGGGGACATGGCCACCAGGAGGTGGTTGTACCTGTACTGACCAGACTGAGAAAGTGGAAGGGGGTGTAGGGCTGGAAACTGAGCTCGCTTCTGGTGTAAGGCAGGTACACTAATACACAAATGCAAAGATAACATGAAATTATAAGAATGTACTGCAGACTGATTCAACTCTACTTAAAATTTTGATTTTTTATGTAGGCTTTTGCTTTTTTTTTTTTTTTTTGCAGTACTGGGGATTAGTACTCAGGACCTTGTGCTTGCCAAGCAGGGGTTTATTCCACTGAGCTATAGCCCCAGCCCTAATTTTAATTATTTAAAATGTTGTATTAGAACATTACTTATCCTGACTACTGAGGGTTTGCAATCCTTTTGACTTTGCATTTAAGGTAAATGCCTCAGCTGGGTCATAGTCCTGCTAACTTTTAGCTGAGCATACAAAGCCTTCTATCTCTTTTTCCTCCTTGCCCCCTCTGGCCTGCATTTCAAACCACCACATCATTCACACAAGTTTGTTAATGTTTCCTGGCACACACTTTGTTGGGTCATGTGTCTGCCATTTTGATCATACAACTCAACTTGAACTACATTTCACTTTGCCCTCCTGAAGATCAATACCAAGTTCTCCAGAAAGCCTGTCCAGGTAGGGTTAGGTGTTCCTCATCCATGCTCCCAATATGGCCTGTTTACCTGCAATGTAGCACTTCCTACCCTGCAAAATAATTGTCTATTGCTTGTCTTCTCTCCCTCTCCCCAGAGGCCACAGCTCTTTGCCCTTTATGTCCAACTGTATCTTACCCACTTGGAGGTTTTCAGATACTAGCACAGTTCCCAGAATACGGCAGGTGAGCAAGAAGATACTGGTTTACATTTGTCTAGATAAGTACACAGCCAGAGAAAGCAAGCCCATCTGCCTAAAGTAAACAGCTTTTCCCACAGAACCCTCCTGGTAGGATACGCATTAAGCATCTGGCACAAAACATCTGCCTGCTGCACAGTGAGACATCCCAAAGAGTGACGCTGTGCCTGAGGCAAAACCTCTATGTCAGTGCTCATGGGACAGAAGCAAAGACTTTCAAGACCAAATTAAAGGACAGCACCAGGCACAGAAGGGTAATGCAAAAATCTGATAACTGAAAATGGTCCTAGAGGCCACCTAGTGAGACAGGGAAACTGCTGTCTCCAGGACATTCAACTGTTAGCAAAGGCTAAAGGGCAAAGGCTAAAGGGCAATCTTCACTGAGCTCACCTCATTCATTCACTCATACATTCATTCATTCTCTAGTTACACCATACACCTTTACAAAGCGTCTTTTAGGTACAGGGATAAGCTCTGGAATATAGAAGTCAGAGCTCAGACTCTTACGCTAGAGAAACCCATGGGGAAATAAACTATTTTAAATCTGCTATGTGCAAGACAAGACACCAACAAAATAAAGGTGTTGACAACAATATCCCATTTTCAAGGCTTTCACTAGAGTTTTCCACTTGCTCCACCAAATCCTCTCTTTCCCTTCATCCAGCTTGCTGTACGCCGGGAAGCTGAACTCCCTGGACCACACTATCGGAGTTTCTTACTTCCTCACTTCCAACTGTGTTTAGACAAAAAGAAAGGAGCGACGGAGGGATGTTTATCACCTTTCCCTGGGTTCCTGTGTGTCAGATTTACCAAACATCAAGAGTCCTGTTAAGAAGTCTGTTCCACACAGCCCCCATGTCTCCTGGTTCTCTCTATCCTCTGTGTTCTTTGAGACCTATAATGCAACCAGATGTGCTTCCTTGGGCACTGAACTATTCTCTGTAGCTTCTCTGTAGCCTCGCTTCCAGTGTTGTAGTCTTTTATTAAATTCTCAAAGTATCCAAATGTATGTGTGTGCCGTCTGTTTCTTACTAGGATCTTAGAGGATACGATGGACTCCTAGGGACACTGACAAGAACACTGAGAAACAGAGGTCGCAAGGAGAAATCACTTTGGACAAGTGAGTGAACAACATGGCCCCTACTGGAAACAGAGGATGTGAGAAACAGTCAGAGCCTGATGCCTTTGTGTTAAGGAGGTTGATGCAGGGTTCCTAGGAATTTGCCTCTGAAGGACATTTGGGTGAAATGGTACCACCCAACAAAAGATGCCCAGAGAACAGTTCTGCTGAGTTTTTTTGGGTAGACAGCGATAAAGACTAAGTGAATCTCCCTTTTCAAGGCCAGTCACCCTTCCTATGCCACCCTGGGACCTCAAAGCCAAGGAAGAGTAGGTTGAGTGTTGCAACTGCTAGGGAAGGAGGGAAATCAGGTTGTTTCCTGAGAGTTGTAGTCTATGATGACCAAGAAACACACCAGCAGCACTCTGTCAAGTCACATAAAAGCAGAAAAAAGTACCCAAGCCTAGAGCAGCACCTGAGACCCGCTGTGGCTAGGATTGTCTAGATGCTGCCGGTCAGTGTGAGGTGTTCCAGTGTGGGGCATTCACCTGAGAAAGAGGCTCAGTCAGGCTCTTCTAGCTCAATGCAATCAAGCTCTCTGTCACACCACCCAGTTAGCCGGTTTTCTGTGTTGTTTGCCCACAAGGGAAACAATGTATAAACATATGCAGACTGGGTATGGCATATGTGGCACGTCCATTTCATGCTGCAAGTCAGTAATTTGGCATCTGTTGTTACGAATCTTCCATCTCCTATAAGGTTTGTCAGCACAAGTCAGTCCCCTCAAGTCCAGTAGACCTGAACTCACAATGCTAAGGTCAAAACCAGGGCTTGGTAAAAGTGAGTCTGCCTGAAGCCCCTTGTCAGCCCATGACCCACCCAGCCCTGGATGCACAGACACAGAGGTCCCTGCCACCCTCTAAAATACTGGGCTGCTTAAAAAATCATAGTGCCAGATCTCCCTCATCCTTGTCTCAAGCAATGGATTGCTTGACCAAATTTAGGACTTGACTTTAATCCATTTGCTCTTTTTTCTCTTTTAATAGACAGGAAAAATGTATATTTATCATGTACAACATGTTGTTTTGAAATGAGCATATGCTACAGGATGGCTACATTGAGCAAATTAACTATGCACTGCCCAGCATATTTATCATTTTCTGTGATGAGGTAATGTAATCATTTTCAATTTCATACACTGACACCAGCTCATTGTTCTTCTTGACTGATTCTGCCAGTCACTGCATTTTCCACCTCTGTCAGACTGAGCAATGCTCAGATCTGATAAGCAGATGTGACCCAAGTGACTGATAAAAATGCTAAATAGACAGGCTGAGTTCTCCGGTGCTATCCTGGTTGTTCTCCCGTTGACACTCGGCCTGTCCCTCTGCCTGTATAGAGCCCAAAACTGTGAGCATAGTAATGGAGGAGGCCCAGCTTTGTGGGACAGAATGTGACTTTCATTTCTATCCCTAAGATCCTCTCTGCTTGTTGTGCAAGATCCAAATGTCTCCATCTCACACAATGGCTCTTCCTGCTGCCAATCAAAAGACCCCCTATCAGTCTCTGTTCTGCTAGCACTGAGTCACACTGGTCCAGCTCCTCAGTTGCGTTTTGGACTCCAAGGTAGAATAATTGGTTCCTGTTTAGCTGTGCATCATTATCCTGGGTAGAATAACTGGTTCCTGTTTAGCTGTGCATCATTATCCTGGGAAAAATTATTGCTTCAAGCTACTGAGATCTGTGAGGATCTTGGAAGGATGGATGAAACCCAACTTCTTATGACTCACCTTTGTCCAACTCTCTCACGTCAAGCCATCTCTACCTCATTCTCCACGCTGTAGTTCCAGCATCTTCTAGGGAACATGAATGTGATGACTGGCTTTCCAGCAGCCTTCTTAGGACCATGCAGTCAATTTGAGATTAGAAACCAACCTTGAAGAATGAGGGAGAGAATAATGGAAGCATGGTCTTGCAACTACCGTAGGAGGCCTACATTGATGTGATGGTGTTTTATACAAGAGACAAGAAATAAACTTGTATTCACGTAAGTCATGTGTCAGGAGTTGCTTTCTGCTCTATTCAGTGATGGAGTCTTTAGCTGCCTAATTTTGAAAAAACCTCCTGTTCTCTAACCCTGTTTCCGTAGCCACAAAATGAGACTGGTGATGTGATCTACGAAGCTTCCCTTCTGCACACTGCCCAGCACTTGTCAGGCCTCCAGCATGGATGAGCTGCTAGGAATATGAAGGCAAAGATCAAAGGAATTCAGTCTGAAGGTTTGGTCTGATGATCACCTTTCATTGTTCACTGGCTCTTTCTTTTAACAGTTACATGAAAGCACCAATGCAGCTAGGACTAGGGCTGCCATATTGAGCAAAGCAAAAACACAGAGACAGCAGAAAATGTTCTCAGCCAAGCTATGCACTGTCTAATTCCAATCTGAGTGTGCTGTATTTTATCTGACGACACTGCCTTGGGATAATGGGACCCTCCCAATCCACAGCTCAATGTCAGCTTCTTGCCCAAAGTAAGGCTGGGTGAGGAGAAGCCAGAGAAACCAGCTCTGGGTGTGGTCAGCAAAGTCCCCTGAGGCACTTGCATCTCCCAGATCTGGAGTGAAACAGAGCCACCAGCTAGAGAAGAACCAGTCCAGCCAGAACAGAGGCCCTCAGGAGAGAGCATGTGTGGAATATTCTGGAATCCCCGGGGGAATGTGCTCAGGCTTGTAGGGGAGGGGGGAGGTTGGCCTCATCAAGTGATGTCTCTATGTGACAGAAACCAGTGGATTTATGTCACCAGGAATGAGCAACTGACACAAGTTGTTAACAGAGGAGGATCAAGATGCTGTGTGCTTGCTTATGTTTTCTTTCTCCCTTCCTTCCTTCCTTTTTTTTTTCTTTCTTCCTTTCTTGCAGTACCGGATATGGAACCCAGGGCTGTTGCACTGGGCTACACCACCAGGCCTTTTATATTGCTTTTTATTTTGAGACAGGGTCCCTCAAAGTTTCCCACCCTGGTCTCAAACTGGCAATCTTCCTGCCTCAGCCTCCCAGAGTGCTGGGATTCCAGGTATGCACACACCTGATTCTGTTCATTTATCATTTGAAAGACTTCTTGCCTGCTCCATGCAGACCACAGAGCTGGAGCCATGGAGGAAGATGCAGGAGGCAGGAAATTAGGCAGCTTTCCCAGAGCACAAGGGCTCTGGTGGAGACTTCCCTGCAGGGTATGTGGGAGGGTGATCCCACCCGGCATGGGTTTAGAGGCAGGGCTGAGACCAGAAATGGATGAGGTTTGGGTGTGGCAGGTGAGACCAGAAGCACAGGTGGTGTGTTTGGTTGAGTCCTGGACCTAAGTCTCCCTCAGGTGGGACATTACTCCCTGGACAGATTTTCAGGCAGAATGGGTAAGGATACTAAAGAGTCCGTGTCTGCCCTGTTGGACAGTCAGATGGACACTTCAGCCAGTCAAAGCTGCTTTTATTATGTCCAATGCACAGAGAAGGAAACTGAGGCCAGGGGTTTAAACAGCGGGGCCCCCTATCCTAACATATTGTAAACCTCCCCACTGCAGTGGTGAGGTGCAAATGACATGAATGGTTTTCAGACTCTCACCATCATGGTGGCACAGCATCCGGGGCACAGGTGGGGTATGAAACCACTGCACCTATGGAGCAGATAAAATGTACCTGGCACTGCGTGAGAAGGGGTCCTCTGTCCACCAGTGTCACTTACACTTCCCAAGAGAGGCAATTCCAGAGCAGATTCGCAATCTCACATCCAAATCATTTACATCACCTTTGCTAAATCATCTACCTCTGTATAGACAAAGCAGGTCCATAGGCTCCCCGGATATCTTGGAGCTACACACCACCTGTACAGACTGTGCTGCATCCCTGTGTGGGGAGACCAGGGCAGGGACACCTGCCGAGGCCAGGACGGGGCAGCTGGGAACGGAAGAGATGCATCTGCATGTGGAAGGGTGGACTGTGGAGCAAAGGCACCTTGTGAATCCTGAATTCCCAAAGCAACAGCACAACAGGAAATGTGAGGGCCAGGCTGGAGCCAATGGCGGGGAGGCTTACAGGGAGTATGTGTGTCTGGAGTCTGACAAAGCCTTACGAATGCCACGCTCTTCCTGTTTATCAACATCCTGAGAGTTCATCAATTGTATCCTTTGAAAAGCAGTATTGCTTCCACCAAGAAGCATATTTAGCAAACACCGAAGCATTTTAACATTGCCAAAACCAATGTGATTTCAGAAAAGAATAACAGAAGATACAATTTTCTATGCCTGGAATGCCTTCCTCCCACTTGACAAATCCCTGCTCCTTTTCCAAGGCCTTTTTCCTCCAAGAAACCTCCCTTCCTCCCTTCCTCCCTTCCTCAGGCAGAGTAGATTTCCCTCTGATAACTACATGTGTCCTCCTTCTTCCTCATCTTCTTCCTCCTCCCTCTCCTTCTCCTCCTCTTCATTCTTCTCCTCTTCCTCCTCCTATTCCTTCTTTTGAGTACTGAGGATTGGAACTACATCTTCAGCCAGATAGTTAAATAGATACATACATACATATATACATGCCATATATACATACATAGATTGATTTTTTTTTGGAGGAAGAGCCTCACTAAATTGCCAAGGCTGGCTTTGAACTTGCAGTCTTTCTGCCTCAGCTTCCCTAGTGGCTGAGATTGTAGGTTTTCATCACTGGGTCCAGCAATGGAAGTCTTATCAGGTTGTAAACCTTGGTCTCCCACGCTGGACTCTGAGCTCCTGGTGGGTGACAGAAACGCTAAACTTGTAGTAACAGTACGTGACTGAGTCCTTGCACCTGGGTAATGAGTCGATGAAGTAAACCACACAAACAAGCAAGACAAAGGCCATGACTTACAAGATCTTTTTGCCAACATTGCACAGAGTGTTGCCACTTTAAGGGTGAACATTCCCAACCGAAGAGAACGGCAAAGTGAGCAGAGAGGGAGCAAGGGCAGCAAAGGCCACTCGGACCGGTCAGCAGTGTTTCTGCCCTCTCTGCCCCCTGGACTGACTCCATGTCTGACCCCCTGTTGGCTTCAGTTCCTTGAGTCCAGTCCAGTTGCTATCATAGTTGTCTAGCTCCTAACTAGCTGACTAGGTTTAATCAGACAGATACATTGCATGGGTACTGTGAGTTTCCAGCCCAGTCTGTGTAGCATCAGGTTAGTAAGTTAACTCCTCTGAGCTTCAGTTTCCTTCCTTGTGAGACAGGCACACCCATAGTAGGGCAGGGATAAGCGTCATACCTACCTCATGGTGATGTTGTGAGCATTACATGAGCTGGTACATGAAAGATTTTATCATTGTTTCTAGTACTGAGTAATCATTGAGTAAATGTTGGCTATTACTATTGCTTTCACTTTAGCCATCAAGGTATGTTTATCTTGCCTCTGCACCTAGCTTCTGCTTCCAATGTCAGTACACACTTTGCCTTGGCCCTAGATATGCTGTGTACTTAATAGTCTGTGGACAATCCAAAAATGCATTTGGCAACTTTGAGGGGATAACTTAGTTCCTGTTTCTGCATACTTCTCAAGATCAAGAGTGAATATTTGAGTTATCTTAAATTATTTTTGTGTTGTTAGTCCATCCTTCTTCGAATGCAATGCCCAACAAAATCTAGAGCTAGTAGGTCTAAAGCCCCAGTAGGAATTCAGGTTACTTAGGCTTGATCCTGAAGATAAATAGCAGATCCAGAATTAAAATAGCAGTCAATATAGCCTTGGTACTTTTTTAAATGTTTTATATATGGTGCACAAAACAACTATGACATACTATTATGACTTATATCGAGATGTCCCTCAAATCCTCGTGGCTCCATAGGTGGAGCTTTCCAGGAAGTGATACTGGATTAGTACACTAAGGCATTTGTACCAAGTGTGACGCTGGGAGATGAAGTCTGATGAGAAGAGGCGGGTCATTGTTGGTGTGGCCGGGAAGGGTATATACTTCCCTCCTCTTCCCTTGATGGTTCCCTCCTTCCTGTTGCCATGCCTTGAGATATTTGTCCTCTGCCATGATGCTCTGTCTTGGGTCAGCCAGCTGTGGACTAAAATCTCTACAGACTGTCGAAGGAACTGTACCTAAGACACATACCAATGTATGTCCATCTCATTTGTAAGAAATCAAAGCACAGACAGCTATCCTAAGTATGAAGTTGAGCATACTAAGGATGTGAGCTAGCTACATACTAACCACATTGAGTTCAGGAGAGCTAGATATCAAATCAGGTCATGTCCTTGGGAAAAGAAAAGCATCGTCAGCCCTAAGGGGTCTAATCTGTTCCAATTTTACACATCAAGGAGTAGGCAGACTCTGGTGTGGATAACAGGGTATTATAAGGCAAGACCTGGAAGAGCAGAAAAAGCAGTATTTGCTGTTCTCTGAGTTAATTTTCTTTAATTAAGATTTTGATGCATTCTTGAAAGAGAGTGAGTGAAAATTGGCTCTTTTCTCAAAAAAGTATGTGGATTGGGCTTAGACAAGGCAGGGAGACATCTGTAAGGAACATGAGGTAACTGTTAGGTAGCAGGTATCTTATAAACAAAATATCACATGGTGGCTCTGGAGTCAGTTCCCGTCTGATCCAATCTACCCTGCCTCAGACAAACCATGAAGAATGAAGGTGAGGATTTACATCCACCTTGGACACCTGTGTGCAAGTAAGATTCACAGTGTCTGAGCTCAGCTTTGTTAAAGCTGAAACGTAGATGCCAAAGGAGAGATAAGAAGGGTCCCTCCTCACATCACAGGCTCCTCACCCGCTGCTCTTCCAAGGCAGACAAGGACTAGATCTCCTGAAAGGGCCTGACAGCTCTTCACCTGCCCAAAGGTGAGTGAATCCCACAAAAAGGAAAAGAATGGAGGGCCATCTCAGCACCACACAGAGGCAGCTGTGGGTCAAGCAGCTGGGTTCCCAAGAGAAGAAAGAAAAATAAATTAAGCTCCTTCATCTGGAAAATAAATACTGAATGGCGAGCGATAGCGTGCCCCGCAGGGGTGAGTGAAAGAGGTTTAATTCTTTAATTATTGCCTCCAGCTCCCCACGGAGATAAAGAGCAAGTTGGTGGAGAGATATAATCACAGCATAAAACACAATATCTCTTCCTTGGCTTCTTTTATTTAATAAAATAATAAAAATATTTCCTCGTCAGTGCCCAGTTCTGGTAAAATAGAGCACAGACTCTTAGGAAATTTTAGATCTCAGATGGATTCATAGAAGATGTCTTCATTAATGGTGTTCACCACTGACCAGCTATGATTTCACTAAGATTCACCTGTGTTCTTTGGAAAGACTCCCTGTAGGAACCTTCCATGTTTGCATTACACAAAATATATTTATTAAAAAATAATCAGTTTCCTCCTTTTGCATTTAAGTTATCCAATAAGAGCTTCTCTCAAGGAATAACCTGTGTGCTTCTATCGAGTTAACACACTTTCAGCTACAGTATATGCACTAATTCAATAGGAGATACATTATAAATGCCTACTATGCACCAGACTTTGGCATACTTGGAACACACCAGTGAAGAAAATATGGAAGAAAAATTCCAAGTACCTCAGGGAGCATAAATTGCAGCACGTAAGTAAAACCAAAACCACATGTACAGCCAGGCATGGTGGCACATACACATATTCCCAGCATTCTTAGAAGATAAGACAGGAGAATCAAAAGTCTACGCAGAGCCTGGGGAATTTAGTCACTTAGCAAACCTATCCCAACATTTTTCTTTTTCTTTTTTTTTTTTTACAGAGAAAAGTTTTATTTGCGTATCAAAGACTATAATGTGAAGACATCACCAGCTCAACAGTGCTGATGCACAGAAAGCTGAGGTAGCTCTGCCCTGCCCGCCCACCCAGGCACCTGCAGCTCCTATGCGTGCCCACCTGATGCAGTGCGGCCCGGCCTGGCATACAAGACTGCAGCTCCCTCCCGTCAGTCCTCTGTATCCTTCTTCTTTTTCTTTTTCTTCTTTTTCTCTGGGCTAGCAACCGCTGCGCTGGTACTCGGCTCTTCCTCTGAAACAAGCTCTTCCTTAATGTGCTTCTTTTTATCCTTTTTCTTTTTCTTCTTCACATATGTCTCCTCTTCTTCCACTAGTACTTTTTCCTCTTCTCCTTCCTCCTCTTCCTCCTCAACTTTTATGTTCATATTTTTCTGCTATTGCTAATGCCTTTCCTGTTCCACTTATATCCCAACATTTTTAAAAATTACAAAAAAAGCACAGGGATGTAATTCAGTGTGAAGACCCTGAGTTCAATCCCCAGTACCTCAAAAACAAAATAATAATAATAGTAAGTAATTACAACATACACACTAGTAAGTGCTAGTAGGAAAAATAAAGCAAGAAAAGTAGTCATGGAGATGTGGGGAGGGATGAATATGAGCAGAGAATGTTGTGATTTAAAATAGAATGATTCCCAGAGATTTCAAAGAGAAGCAAATTCAAGGAAGTCAGAGCATCTGTACAGATACTATTTGAAAGTCAGCACTCTAAGGAAAGGCTGGAATACCACAGCATGCCCAGGGCATCTTGGGAAAATCTACTCAGTGTGTCTGGACAGAAGCAAGGCTGAGAGTTGTAGGTGACCCAGAAAGATGATGAGCTGAGGGAAAGGTTGTGATGTATGGGGAGAATGATGGAAAGACACCAAGGAACAACCTAAAAAATGCATCATTTTCATAGCCAGTATACTCTGGTACAGCCAACTTCTAGGTCCATCTGGCATTTTACACTGTTGGAAATACCTGATGCAGCTTCCAGATCCACCTCAGCCTACCACAAGGGTACCAGACCACAGATTCCAATCTTTATTTCACAAAAGAGAAAATAGAAACCAAGAACAGGCAGCGGGTAGGGCCATGGCCCTCCTCTGAGTTAGACAAGCCCAGGGCTGGACATAGGGCTCCCCTTGCTCCATTGTGACATCAGCCAAACAGAGGGTGATGCTTTTTACACTGTTCACCAAGGTTCACATGAGGGAAACTTCACCCATGATGCAACAGGATATCAAGTGGGATGTGTATCAGCTGATGAGTTTCCAGGGAAAGATGGACTGGAGCAGACGATGTGAGAGGGGTTATGGTAGGAGTGGGTTCCTGAGGAAAGGATGAGTGTGGCTTTGCTCCCTGTCTGTTCCCTTCCTCCATCTCTCTTCCTCTCTCCCTCCCTCTCTTCCTCCCTCTCCCCCTCCCTCTCCCTCTCCCTCTCCTTCCATCCCTCCCATGCTATGCCTCCTACCATGTTATAACACAGCAAGAACACTCTTCCTAGACTTGGCCCCTCAACCTTGCACTTCCCAGTCTCTTAAACTGTGATCCAAACACTGCTCTTCCTTATACAGTGCCAGTCTTGGTCTTCTGTTGCAGCAGCACCAAACAGACTAAGATAGTGAGCATTCAAAAAGAATATGGTCTTCAGTGGGTTGACTGCTTCTTCAGCCCACCTTTCAGCCAGGAAAAAGTAAGTGTAGTGTTTAATATCTGCCCTGTAACTGATCTTCCTCACTCACAGACAAGCGACTGAGACCCACAGGGCTTACCGCACTTACACAAGTGGTAGATGGTGGAACCGAGGCTGAAATTCAGGCTCCTCGCCCAACCTCAGAGCCTGTTTTTAGTAGAAGGGCAGATGCATAAAAGGACTGACCCCCATTTCATGTTAAATTTGTGTTTTTGCACCATGTTATTCAGCTCCCTTTCTTTCTTTTGACTCTTTCTGTGACTTTTCATGTGCTGATTTAGATTCCCAAGTTTTGGGATAAATTCTTGTGGGAAATTAACATGATTACATTACAGGCTTGTCCAGTGGTCACAAGTAGGGAAAGAATGGAGAACGCCCTTCAACGTCAGTGTCAAGGAAATGTCCTCTGAGGAGCTTCCTCTGCCTGGCCCCATGTCAGAAGACACTACTCCCTGCTCCTAACTCCAAGCCTTCACGGTTGTTAGTGCACAGAGATGGTGAGAGCATCTTCTGTGGAGACTTAACTGTGGGCTTGGGATTAAATCTGCATGACTGTTACATTTCTCAGCAGCCCCTTGAGGCAAGTACAATAATTATCTCAGTCTTCCAAATGAAGCCCCAAGGAAGCTTAGAGATTCACTTATGATCACTCAGCTCTGAAGTGAAGAAACTTCTCTCCAAACAGCTGTGAAAATGCCTCATTGCACTGACAGCAGGTGGCTTCGGATCAAGTCCAGTTCCAGAGTTTCTTAGCTGTAACTCAGTGCCTGGAAGGCAGAACCTGAGAATGGTTCCAGGCTCTACAGATGGGCTTAGTGGATATTTATTGAATGAATAAATGATTACCCCTCCAAGTTTTCTTTCTATGTCACCTACAACTCTCAGCCTCGATTCTATCCTTTATGCAATGATTGAACTATATATATATAACAAAGGAGTAAATGACTTCTTATATGGGCCACCAAACCTAACTACTGGTTATTCCAAACCTAAGATGCTATGCTTTGACATTTTGTTGCTGTGATGTCTGTGCCTCTCCTCTCCTAAAAACCTGTAAGTGACAGTGTCTGATAGAACTTTGTGCTACCATGTGTTTTGATAAATAAGAAATCAGAAAGAGTGTTTTGTTAAGGGAAAGACACAAAAAACATGAAAGAATGAAAGTAGAATGATCATATACCTTCCAAAGAGCACTCGTCAACTTAGTCCTACAGGATCTAGCCCTTAAAAAAAAAATTGGTAATTTTAGGAGTCTGAACTTCTCTGTCAAGTTCAGTGACTTCAGACTTCTAGGGCTCTCTCCTGCTATGCCTATATCTACTGGCAAATGACTATCAGATTGAGTAGATGATACATATTGAGTAGTGAGAGAGATTGCAAGACAGGATTATTCTTCCTGGATAGAGAAGAGATAAAGAGGAATTAACTGCAGGTGCTTGCAGTCAGTCCTTTCATCAGGCATGAGCCACAGCAGGCTTACGAGCACAAAGCACAGGGCCAGAGGAGGGCACATGGGCCTCGTAGCAGCACAAGCCACAGGGAATAATTTCTCCTGGAACCTTCAACTAACAAAGCCACCAGGGCTACTTTTAAGGCCCAAACTAGCTTCCTGTTATTCCTCCAAGGACTTTGTCTGTTTCTTCCACAAAACCACCCTGCCAGCTTCCACCTTCTCTCCTCATCATCTCCTTGAGAAACTGCTTAGAGAGAGGTCTGGCAACTCAGCCCCCTCAGCAGTTATCACTACCATGGGAGGCCTGCACAAGGCCCTCCTGATGCCTCCTGACGGGGAAGTGAGGCCTTGCAGCAGTCTGATTCTTGAGGGCTGACTGGGCCCTGGACCATGACCCGTGGCCTCTGTCCCTGATGCTACCTGGAGGCAGGTGGTTTCTGGCTTCTTCTCTCCCCCCAGCCACATCTCCAGGGTGTTGTCACTGCTCTCCTCTGCAGCTTCCTCTCTTGCCTCACCTCCTCGCCCCTGCAGCTCCATCCTTTTGGAATTCACACCAGCTCTCCAAACCCTTTCATCATCAGACATGATCTTTCTGAGGGGCCCCTGGATGTGTTTCAACCAGACACAGTAAGATCTGCAGACCCAGAAACAGCTGTCACAAAGTGTTGGCCCACAGCTCTCACCCTACTCCATGCATGTGGGGCCAACAGAGCAGCACCAAGGTCAGGAGGAGCAAGGGGAAGACAGGAAGTGGGGGGAAGAGCTGGGCTTGTGTGGCACCCACAGTAGCACAGACAGGCTGGGCACGCTTTGGTGAGCTATGTGAGAGGCTGCAGCAGACTGAGACACAGAGGCTGTCCCTACCTGCGGGCTACCTGGCCTGTAGGTGATTCAGGCAGGCAGCTGTGGCCTGAAACGTAAAATCAATCTAAGGAGGTGTTTAGGGAAATGGCTGATCTGAAGATGAAATCCATGTTCACGCCCGAGGCCTATAATCTCAGGAATTAGCTAGCTTTGGTACAGGGGTCCCTCTAGGAAGCCAGGCCCCTAGGTATCAAATAGCCAAACTTCAGAAGAAAAAGACATGATGAACACCCCCCATCCCAGCACTTGTCAAGCACCGTAGAAGGTCTGGGCTCAGGCATGTGGGCACATAGAGGTAGAAATCTGTTTGCTATTTGTGTAGGATTCACCTTGGCCAGCCCTTCCCACTCCACCAGGACTGAGCGAGGTGCTGCCCAGTGATCTGTTTGGTCCTGAGCAGGCGTGGCTTCACAGCTTGTGACTTGTCTGCCTCTGCAAAACAGAACAGTGAGAATTTGTCATAACAATTTGCTCTAGGAAAATAACTTAGAAGTCTTCTTGTTTTCATTTTTATTTTCTATTAGTATATGTTTGCAGTAGATGTTTCTGGAACTTGTGGCATAGTGGCCTAGGTACACTACCTACCTTAACACTCCTCTCTCCCATTCTCAGCCCTGTCTGTCCCTCTGTGTCTCTTGCTTTTGATGCCACAAATGTCCTTTCCACAAAGTGGCACATCACAGATGTTCTTGAGGTTGAATGTTGAAGGCCACTCCTCTGTACATACAGCATCTCTGTAAGAATTTAGAAACGGAGGCTCCTTCTAATTAAAAAAAGAAAAAAAAAAAAAAAAAAAACAGAAGTGGTACAATTATAGTTCTCTCTGCTGGTAGAGCTGTCCAGAGCATTTGGGGCAATGTGATGATGCCCATGTGACTGGCTTGATATCTCCCCTGCGCATCAGAGGTGCAACTCCTGCGTGGTCTAGGCTGTCATGGAGGAATAACCTTGGAGTCAATGTCCAGTCCTCTCCCCCCACACAGTGCTCCCCACAGGCTTCCTGGCCACCAGGAACGAAGCAGCTTTGCCCCACCACATGCTTCTGTCATGATGTTCTTGCCATAAAGCCGGCCACCATGACCTGAACGGCCTGAAACCATAAGCTGAATTGAACCTCTCCTCCTGTTGACTGTGGGTATCAGGGGCTGTGTCCCAACACCAGCAACTCTGACTAATACAGGCAGGAAAGCACCTGCCTCATGGCAGCTGCACAAAGCTGCTTACATGACTCATTTTCTCTGTGCCTCACTTTTCTCATCTGCAGCTTGGAGTGAGAAAATCAACCGTGCAATGGTATTACGAGAAGTCAATGAAATAGTGCCTGTATTGTAACTTGTGGGAAGTAACAGGCAAAGAGGAGCAGTGGTGGTATCCATTACTGAAGTTTGTGCCATTGGGAACTCAGGAGGTATCTTGTGAGTTGCTACTGTGCAACCCTCACTCTTGAGTCCACACTCACCTCAGCACTGATCCAGCTCTCTAAGCCAACTATTCAGCAAAGGAAACATTTCACCTTAGAACCAAGTTCACTGTGCTGGGCTAGGCAAGGAGGATATGAAAGCCAGCAAGAGCCATCTTCACTGTTCTCAGTCATTTTCTGAGGCCCATACGCCAGGCACTTGCAGGACTGGAGGAAGACAAAGACCAGCAAAGCCCACACAGCCTCGCTGGGTTGGTTTCCTAGGGCCACTGTAACCAAATAGCAAACAGGGGCGACTTCACACAGCAGCAATATATTCTCTCACAGAACTGAAAGCCAGAGTCACTGTGTGGTCTGGGCTATGTTCCTTCTGATGTCTCCAGGAAGGGACTCTTCTTGTGTCTTCTGAGGCTCCAGCGGTGCCCAGGTAATCCTTGTCACTCTGTCACTGCTTGGCTTCCAGCTCCATCTCTCTGATCTCAGCCTCTGTACCTTCATGTTCCATTCTCTCTGTGTGTCGGTGTCCAAATTCTCATCCTCTGATAAAGCACAGAAGTCACTGGATCACAGCCCACTCTGTCCAGCATGGCTGTAATGACATCTGTAACAGCCCTACTTCCAAAGAAGATCATCCCCTCAGGGACTTGGAATTAGGACTTCAATAAGACTTTGTTGGAGGCACATACCACCCATAGTCTTCAGCAAGGATGAAGAGAGACATATCCACAGCCCAAGTGTTTGGTTTTTCTGGCATTTCGGGGGTGACAGTGAGGACTGAACCCAGGACCTTCCCACGGAGCTACATCCCCAGCCATTTCTTCATTTCTTTTTTAAGACAGGGTCTTATTAAATTGTTAAATTGCCTAGGGACTCAAACAGGGGGTCCTCCTCCTTCAACCTTCCAGAGTGCTGGGATTAGAGGTGTGCACCACCATACTAGGCCCTGTGATATTTTTTTAAAAGTAATGTTTGCACTAGACATGGTGGTACCTTCACGTAATCTCAGCACTGAGGGAGACAGAAGCAGGAAGTCACAAGTACAAGTCCTACCTGGGCAGTGTAACAAGATCCTGTCTCAGAAATTTAATGGGAAGGCTATAGGGCACCACTGGATTCAATTCCCAGTACCACAAAAAAGAATAATATTTACAGAAGATTTTGGTACACACAGCTGGATAAATAATAAGGTTATTTATTCACTTTGTCTTCTTACTTCTCTCCCCACACAAGTTTTATGTCAGAAGTACTTTCAGCCATCAGTAGCAATGACACCCCTGTGTCCTCAGAGAATGACAATCAAGGTCACTAAAAATCAAGACAAAGAAAAGCTGATCAAATCTCACTTCTTGCCAGTGTCATGCTGGGAAAAAAATGACTCTGAATTCTGTTGTAAACATCTCAGAGTAGTGCAGTCTAGGAGAACCAAAAGTCTTTTTGCAAAGCCAGTAGATTGTCAACTATTAAAGTATTCTGTGGTGACAATCCCAAAGGCAATGTGGCATATTTACCATCTCTGATACCTTTGCCTGTAGCACACAAAGACAAACATTACCATTGAGGATAAGTTGTGTCATGTGCATAAATTACCCGGCACTTAGTACTTACCCAAGACAGCTGTTATGCTGTCCATCTCCTGTCTGCGCTCTGTGATACTGACAGTAGACGAAAAACTGCGGGTGGATTTGATGAATGCCTCACTCCAGTGCAGCCCCTAAGTAATTTTCCATGTTTTTTTTCCTCTGGTCAAGGCAGAGAATCCACTGGAGGATCCAAGGGCCCTGGGGAATGGTGGACCCATTCTATTGAAGAACCTGGGCTCGGCTGGTTCGAAGGTAGTGAGTTATCTCAATTGATTGTTCACAGTCAGTTACAGATTGAAGAACCTGGGCTCATCAGTAACTGCTGGGGCAGAGCAGGTCAAGATCATAGATAAAGACCCGTGCTGCAGTATCACAGGGCTAAGAAAATAGCACTTGATGCTTAAGTTGCTGGGGCTGGAGGATTGCTTTGTACATAAATGAGCATGGTCCTAAGCAAGAGTGGCCTTCATAGAAAAGAATAATGTGGGCTGACGTCAATGAGCAAAGTTCATTGGAGAAGATCTGACCAGTCTTTAGTGTACAGCTTTTCCTAATTACACAGAGAAGACCAAGCTCTTGTGCTCAAGGGGCAGCACTCACCAAGGTAGAGGATCCGAGAAGTTCAAAGTGTATAGTAAGGAAATTGGAAAGCCAGTGCAAGTCCATGGGGAGGTGGTCATGGGCCAAGCCGGTAGGGTGAATAATGGAAAGAATCCTTAGCCAGCTACTGAGAGGGAGGCCCTAAATCTTAGGAGACAGGGAAAGCAAGTAGAGTAAGAGCAAAAGTGCGACCCTCAGGAAGGCTGAATGCACGAACGATTTAACACAAGACCACTGGAGTACAGCGACAGTGCAGGCCACGTGCCCACTGCAGTTGTGGCAGGTAGAGGAGATATCACTCCAGGAGGCAGGTTGCTACCTAGGTGAGTGACCCCACAGACTTTACCCGAGGCTGGGGCCAGGGTGAGGAAGGGGGCAGGTGGAAGATGGCAGCAATAATAGCTTTCTCTTCGGGCACCTGCTGTGTGCCAGGTAATTTATACACATCTCGTAATGTAATCCTCAAAGTCCTAGGCAGTGGAGCTGTGGCTTTCCAGGGCAGTCTGGGAAGCTGAAACAGAAAGAGGTTAAAAAATGTCTAGATTAATAAGTGCCTGAGCTGGGACTTAGAGTTAGGCATTTCACCTGAGTGCTTTCTTGGTGGAGATCAAGGTGGGGGGCATCCTGACGGGGTGATGTTGCCCAAGTTCTCCATGGCTACCACCTATTCCCACAGAACAGCTTGAATGACAGATTCTGGATCCCTTTTATCACCTTCAAAGCATCTGACTCTGGTCACATTCTTTTCAATAAATGATTAAAAAAATGCAGTAAAATGCAAATTTCTTCCTGGCCATGCTCCTCAAGGCCAGAATTACATGTGCACCATTAATGTGAAGCAGACACTTGACAGGTGCAAAAGTTCCAGGTACAAAGTCTCCCGAGGGAACAAGCTGTTCTCAAATGAGTAGAAATGACTAAAGCCCTGCTCCTCTGGCCAGAGAGGGAGCAAATAAAACAGGAGGAACTGAGCTCAGAGTTCTCCTGGAGGCTGTGTGTCTCAGCCCTGGTTTCATACCAAAACCACAGGGAGAATTCCTAAGTAAACATTAATGTATATGCCTCCTACTACACAAGCTGAATGGGGATTTCTGGAGTTGACATTGAGGCATCATAGGTTTGAAATTCTCCCATAGCATTTGAATGCAGGATGAGGGTTGAGAGGCAACGCCCATGGTGATGTTGAACAAAGCAGCTGCCTCTGTCGTTTGGGATCCCTCACTCAACAGTACTCCTTCAGCCAAAATTTACCAAGCATTGCTCTGTGCTGGAAGCCAGACTATACTCTGCAGATTCAGGAATAAATGGCACAACCTTGTCCTCAAGACTTCCCTGCAGTGTGAATGAAATAGTTACAGTGGAACACTGGAGTCAGGTGCTAATAGAGAGCAGAGTACAGAACGTGTAGAGGCTCAAAAGGATGCACAAGTGTTGGAGTAAAGAAAGAACCTTGAACAGGAATCAAAACCTGAATTGAATGTTAAAAGAGGACCAAAACTAAGCAGAATGAATACAAGGCTTGGGAAGCATTCACATTTGAGGGAGCAACTTATACTAAAAGAGAGGAGGTACAGCCTGAAGCACTGAATTCAGACCAGTGGAAGCACCTGGTGCCTTTCAGAGCCCACAGACCATGGTGGGGAGGGTAGCTCACTAAGGCCTGAACTGAACTAAGGAGACTGGATTTCTACTGGAGGGTTGACAGTACCTTTGAAAAGATGTCTGGAATCAAAAGATGAATGTGTGAGCAAAAATTTGAAGAGACCCACAGATGCAAAGTATCTATGTTGGTATAATGTGCACATTTACTATATCAATGGGTAGCATATAGTGCCACTTGTCATGCATCTGAACATTTCTATCTCACACATGCAGTAACTCAGTATGTGTTTATTAGCTGTCCATGGCTGTGGGTCATGCACCATTGTATTGAGAGTGCTATAATGCAACAGTGAACTGGCAACAGCTTTGTCCCCTGGAGTCTACATGTTGATGAAGCAGAAGAAAATTGGCAGAATATGTAAAATATGATAGTACCTAGGTATTCATCTTCAACTGGTTCTAAGAGGTGCAACAAGTACCAAAAAGAATGAGTATCAGAGACATCATTTTGACTGGAAGGGGCAGCATGTCATGAGGCAATTGGCACCTAAAGTTCTAGCTTGCATGCTAAATAGCAAATAAAGGTAAGCACCAGGGCAAAATTTGCATATCAGAATGCACAAAAGGTACCTCATACTGAATCTAACGCATTCCAAAGTGGTTGATTGCCAAGACATGACTGTAGTGAACTAGCTGCTGATAGGCACAAAGGCAAAAATAAAGCAGAGAAAGAGAATAAGGATTATTTGAGTGTCCGGTCTTTTGATGTGCCAGTGTCTCAAAACTGCAACTTTCTGTTCTTCCACCAATCCTCAGTCCAGATATTCCTGAGAAGATATTCTTACATGTGGTTAAAACCAACAGTCAGTGCTAGGTAAAGGAGATTATCCTAGACATTCTTGATGGGGCTCATTCAATCCATAGAAAGGCCACCTCAGAAGTAGAGCTGAGGCTTTCCTAAGGAGGAAGAAACTCCACCTGTGGGTCATCAGCCTTCTTCAGGTGAGCTCCAGCCTCCCCTCCCCAAAAAGGAGATTTGTTGATGGATTTCCAACATATCTAGCCATCCCTTACAACTGTATCATCCTGGCAATAAATCTCTTACAGTGTACATGCTTCTGCTCCTGCCTCTTTACTGGTGGGAGTCACAAGGGTGCTGTGCATATTGTGATGTGTGGCTCAACTGAGGAACCCAAGCTAGGAAAACCCCAGTCTTATCCTGAAACCACTTGCAAATCTGCCCAGTTGTTGCTTTAAAGGAAGTTTAACACATTGGTCCAAAAACAACTCTACCTTCTCCACTGGAGAGAGATGTTATACTTTCTGAATGTGATTGCTCTACAAATATACCTGAATAAGTACTCCAGAAGGGAACCTGCTCACAAGAGGCATAAAACCATGTCAAAGATGAGGAAATTGAGGCACAGATGGATTGAGCAACTGGTCTAAAACCTCCCAGCTAGGAAATGAAGGAGAAAGGACATGTGATCATCAGTCTTCCCCACTAGAACAAAGCACTGCAAGTCAGAGATAGAAACTGTGAGATACCATATCCCAGAAAAGTGGCATTTAATATGCCAGAAATAGTTGTAAAAATGAATAGAAAAATACCTGTAAGTGTTCATGACAACAAAGAGCATAGAAAGGATGGTTCTTATTTACAAAACCTTAGACTTCAGAGAGCCAAGCATTAGACAAATGTTTAAAGAAAGTATTACCTGAAGGCGATATGATTAAGGGTGCAAAGAAAACATTAAGAGCATATGTATGCTTGTGTTTGTGTACGTAGGCGTATGAACACATGCACACATCCACATCCCTCAGGCTCCTCTGTCCCAGGGAAGAAATGAAATAAGCTCTATAATTTGACTAAGGTGGAAAGAAAGCAAAATAGGCAGAAATGCAAATGAACATCTGCAGAGTGCTTCAAATTTATTTTCTTATATCTCACCACAAGTTGGGGACATCACTGCACTTATAAGAAGAACATTATCAGCTGGATGTGGTGGTGCATACCTGTAAAGCCAACACTTTGTGGGACTGAGGCAGGAGAATCAAGCCAAGCTGCAGAACTTACCAATTTACTGAGACCTTGGCCCAAATAACAAAAAAGGGCTGAGGTTGTAGCTCAGCACAAAGGGTCTGATTTTACACATTGGGACCAAAGGGAAAGAGATGGACATTATCTGTGCTCCACATGTATGAAAACTGAGACCAACAGAAAATCTAGGCTGGCTCTTTGCATTCAACCAGCTGAATGTATAGATATTGCCTCAGTAATTGGATTTGAGATGCAAGAGGTAAAACCCCCAACTGGTAAATTTATGTCTTCAACTATCACATTTCTAGCAAAGGTTCTGTATTCTCATTGAAAAATGAGGTCCAAACTATAGGGGGACATTTATAATATTATTCTTTAAACTAGAAGGAATACACAGAGGGTTTGGGGTTATTTTTACATTATAAGAACAGAGGAGCATTTGCAGAGCAGAAGATCACTTTTGCATAATAAAGGTGAACTTGGTCCGCCCACAGTTGTACCTAATAAAACCAGCAAGTTCTAAAATCATTGCACTTCCCTGAATCACCTTCTCCTCTTCTTCCAAAAAAGAAGTTGAATTACGTAAACTCTCAGCCCCGTTATGCTATCACAAATGAAAGGAAGCCCTTGAAAAATCTCACTTGTCCACGTTTGCTAGATGCTCTCCTTCCTCGCCAGTATTCCCCTGGGATCTACATAAAATAAAGCTTTTTATAACAGCCTAGAACACAATAGGTAAAAGACTTTCTGTCTTTCTGGCATCAAAACCCTGAATTCTCTATAATGCTCCAGGCTTTAGAACACAGAGAGTAAACTCCAGAACACCTTCACAAAAATGAAGGAAGAAGAATGGAAATGAATAACATGGCCAGTGCTGAGACAGATGAAATTTGGGAGAAGTAAAGGTCACATTTGAAGGTCTTGCAGATTGGCATAGAAATGTTGTATATTATGCTAAGCACTACTGGAAGCCTGTGTGGACAATTTTAAGCTGGGAATGGCAGAGCCACTTTCCATTTATACAACATCAGTCTTATATATGTGTGGAGAAGAATAAAAGCAAGAGAACCTGATGTGGGAAAACCAGCTTGGAAACAGCACCACCATACAGGTATGAAATGATAGGGACTTAGATGAGATTGATACTAGTTGACCTAAACATAGTTGGCCAAATGCAAACATGTTTTTAGAAGATAAATTAACAGAACTTGGTGTTATATTTAATATGAATAATAGAAGATAAGGTAGATAACTCTCACGTTTCAGATATGAGAAACTGATGGTTTACAGAGCTTCAGAAGCCTAGAAAATAAGCACATTTGCGCAGGAAGATTTGAACCAATTTGTGTTGAGATGCCTGGGAAATAATGAAGTACAGTTACTGATACAGTATGGAAACCTAAGCCTGGATCCAAGAGAGTAACTACATAGTGCGGAGTGCACTGGGGAATCTTCGACATGCAGGATGTTTGTGATACCAAGTGAGTAAATGAAATTGCTAAGGGTATAGGGTGTAGATAAAAGGAAAAAGGGCTCAGGACTACTCCCAGAGATATTCCAAGCTACAGCTATTAGGAGGAAGAGAATGAGCCAAAAATAAGACAGCAGAGGCCTCCAGGCAGCTGGCAAGAGCACCTGGAGAACCAAAAGTCTCAAGCGCCCCAATAAAAGTATATTAAGAAGGACAGGGAGAAAATTATACAGAATACTAAAATGCCACATCACATTAAATAAAACCTTCCTACTGGATGCACTGTGATGACCATTTCAAACCATTAAATTGGAAATGCTAGAGGAATGAGGAGTGGTAGAACCCATATTAGAATGAAACCAAGTACTGTGCACAGGAATAAGAGGAAGCTTGGTGTGAGGGCGCATCAAGAACCAGCAAGACCTCATACATTGCAGGCTCAAGGGTGCAAACATGGAAACTTCTCTTTGAGAAGACACCCCCCAAGTCTTACTTTAGAAGGGCCTCCTAGAGAACTCATTCCCCAAGATTGATTTCACTGAACTCAGTCACGCAGACACTCAGAGCCTGCTACAGCCATGGTCCCGGGGAGCTTAGCTATCCTCCACTCGTGCTGATTTCAACAGAACACAAAGGTTGTGGAGTCATAAAGGCTTCCAGACAGATTTTAATGGCCTGGGAACCCAAGCAAGAAACTCCTAAGAGGACAGTGCATGAAGCTGTGGTCGTGAAGCCAAAGGTGCAACGGAGGCCTCAGGAAGTCAGAGATGCCAAGAACATGGATTGTCTGCCAAGGAAAGCTGCAAGGTGTGAGGGGAACCAATCCAGTTAAAGACAGTATGGGTTTCAGCCAGAAACACCATAGGGGTAGGATTGCCCAAACTCTTTGGCTTTTGTTTTTTTGTTTTTGTTGTACTGGGGATCGAACTGAGGACTTTGCACTTGCCAAGCAGGCGCTTGTGCCACTGAACTATATCCCCACCCCTGCCCAAATGTACCAGATGCTACATATAGGGTTACAAGACCTAATGTTTGCCCAGTTGGGTTTTGGTTTTGCCTTGGTCTGATTCTTTTCTATCCCCCTATTCTTTTGAACTGGGAGTGTGCACCCTGTGCCTTTGTACCTTCTGATTATGTAACTTGGTTTTTCTTTCTACAGAGGTTCAAAGTTAACAGTTTGCCTGGAGGGACTTGGGCTTGGACAAAAATGCTCAAAATGTTGAGACTTGGGGAAAGGTATTATAGGTATTTTCTGTTGTAAGCAAGATAGTTGCATTATGTTAAGTGGAATTATAACCTTACTTTCATTTGGGAATTAAGTATGGCTTAAGGAGATATATTTAGATGTCAAGTTGACAAAGGGTGCAATGTGAAGGGTAAGCTTGATTATGTCAAATTCATTGGCTTGGGAGTCAGGCTAGCAATCAGTGGAACATACTCCTGGGTGTGTCTAAGTGAGTCATGGAGCTGTGACCTTAGGGACTATTACTGGTCCCTTACACATTCTTTAGTGCTGTTCCCTAGCTCTGTTTCCCAGCTGTTACCAACAAAACATCCTTGCTCTGCCATACACTTTTGGCATGGTATTGCTGCCTTGGAACCTGGCAAATGGGTACTGACTCCTGTAAAACTGTAAGCCAAGTTAAACTTCTTTAAATTGCAGATGTCAGGTGTTGTGTCCCTGCACCAGGATAGCCCACTAGAACAAAAGGCTCTCAAGGAGAACACAAACAAAATCACTGATTAAAGAGCTAGAGAAAGGCAGAAATAAACGATAGGGTGAAAATCGATGGGAGAATATGCGAGTCAGAAATGAGATGTAGACCTGAATGTAAAGATTGACTGCGATCAAAAGAGAGGCACAGGGAAGCGGGGAGGGAAACAGATGGAGATGGGCTTGAGCGCTAACCTACTAGTAGGGGAGGAAGGGTCAGCAACTTCTACATTTGTCTCGCCCCTTCCTTCTGCAGAGCTGCTCACATTAACCACTTTAATTAATCCTCCACTATGAAATATGGAATCCTTCTTTCCATTATACATATAAGCAAACTGAATTCTAAATTGGTTTAAACAAACTTCGTGAAATCTTATAAAACGTTAATAGCAGAATCACAGAATCAGGATTCAAATATGTCTTCAGTGTCTCAATGCAGCTCCCTCCCCTTCCCCTCTCTCTCTGTCTGCGTAGTGTGTGTTTCTCTGTCTCTCCCTGTCTCTGCCTCTCTGTGTCTCTCTCTCCCCCCTTCTCTACTTTCTCTTTCATTTTTCCTGCTCCTTTCCCTGCTGTTTCCATTTGGAACGCTAGTCAGGTTCTTTAGCAGAATCAATCTTGGAATTAGTGTACTGAAACCATTTGGCACACATCTCTCAGTCTAGATTTTACATGCTATCAAAGGACAGATTCGCCAGCAGATTAAAGCTGTTTGAAGGCTTCTTGAGTTTTATGCCTCAGTTGTTTGTAGTTAGAAACCACTCAAGTTCTGGATGTTAAAATATGGCTTCTTTTCTTCTTTTCAGTTTTGTTGACAATTTCCATTAGAGCTCTGTTATCCCTCTGGATTGGTACAATATAAAATTGCTTTAGAGATTTGCTGGGAACACGGACGCCTCGATCCTTCCCGCCTCCCGAGCCGGCGCAGCCCCCCGGCGACTCCCGACAGAGATCGGCTTGTTAGCGGCGGAGACACCCGGCAATCCCACGTTTCGCGCGTGTCGGGCGAGCCGCGCGGGAGAGAGGGATTTGCTGGGTCCTGGCGCCCCGAGAATACAGACAGCTCGATCCCTCCCGCGCCCCGACCCGGCGCAGCTCTCCGGCTACTCCCGACAGAGATCGGCTCTCTGGCGGCGGCAACGCCCAGCGGTCTCACGTATCGTGCGCATCGGGCGAGCCGCGCAGAAAGCCCCAAAGGATAGCCTGGCACCTTGGAACCTTCATGCCTTCAGGTACTCCAATAACTGGTGAGATATCGGCGCTCGCGACCAGATCACCGAGTGAGGGAGGAGATCCATCCCTATACCTGCAGGGAACCGTGGGAGGGTGGGGGAGAAGTCTTACACACCTCACCCAGGTCACTAGGTAGGGAGTATCTAACCAATATCTGTACAGCCTTTTAAGCGGAACTCTCAGCAGAAAGCTTAAGGGACATTCTCCCAAAGAGAAGGAATC
>PVLD010021040.1:0-32429 GCA_004027595.1 Dinomys branickii | reverse complement strand
CCTAACTTCTATCCTCCCTTCGCATGTCCCCCATCCACTATCTCCCCAACCTCTATCCACCCTATCCTGTATCCCTGCTAAACCCCCTGCCCTATGCCCCACTTGCCCTACCCCCCATTTGTGCTAGTTTTGGGGATTTAATTTGCATGGAAAGCTGTGTATAATACAGGTCCCGTCACAATGTCCTGCATAACAATGCCTCCCATGCATCTAGCTGGAGGCCCAGAGCCGAGGACAATGTCTTATGCAGAGTTAGACTGAGGGTCCTGCCTTTTTAGAGTTAGGTTTATGGTTAAAGTTAGATTGAGGACCAAGCCGAGGACCTACCTGCCTGAGCATCCCCCTCCCAGGCACTGCTGCCACTAGGAGACTGTACACTCCCAGCCATGGGAGACCCAGTGTGGGACAGAGAAGCCTGTGTGTCTTGGCTCTGGCCACCACGAACACCCGAAGCAAAGAGTGCATGAATCTAACCATAGAGGACCAGCCCAGACCGACTGAACTGATCACCCCACTTCCAGTCAGTGTTGCTGGTACCTTCTCCTGGAGTCTGCCCAGAGGATAATCAAAAGACCCCCCTGACTGAAAGAAGACCAACACCAGAAGGAGAGTTTTGCTTCAGGACTGAAGTGGTTTCTCTGCCACAGAGACCAGCTGAGAACCCATTTATTTGTGGACTGTAAGGCGCCCACATTGGAATTAAACTTGAACACTGAGGGTTTAGTTTTGAAAAAGCAATTCATAAACGAACATCTTCTGTCTGAAAAGAAAAACAGCACATTTGGCATAGGTTTGTCAGCACTGTCCTAGATCCAGCATCCTCTGAAATCCTCCATGTAGGAGTGCACGAGTGGGATATCCAGATACAAGCTCTGACAACACCTGACCCTGATTCTCCATCCCTGGCACTATGGTTAGAGCTATACTAAGGTTCAAGTATGTTTAGGGTGAGGGTTAGGTTAATAGAGTTAGTGATTTGTCTGTGGATATGGATACTGCCAGTTCAGGTTTAGGAGAAGACTATGGTTTCACTTGGGTTCGGTTAGAATTAGTTTTATGGGTACATGTAATCGGAGGACTACTGTTAGTATAAGACTAGGGATATGGGTGGGGTGAGGGTTCAGGCTAGGGCAAGGACTAGGTCTCTGGTTCCAGAAGTACTAGGGTAAATTGTAGAGATCCACTAGTTTGTGGTTAGGGTTAGGGTTATGTTTCATGTTAGAGTTAGTTAGGAATACATCGGCATAAGAGTTGGGGTTAGGTTTAGGGCTCCTTTAGGCCTAGGCCTAGGCCTAGGCCTAGGACTAGGACTAGGACTAGGACTAAGACTAGGACCAGGTTTCTGCCAGGGTTCAGTATAAGGATAACAGTAGAGTTGGGATTAGGACTGGGATTAGAGCTAGCGCTCAGGGTAGGGTTAGGACTAGAGCTGGACTTATGGTTGGTGTTAGGTTTAGTGTCAGTGTTGTTAGGGGATAAGTTTATGTTTAGGGTTCAGGTTACAGTTTTATGGTTAGGATTAGGCGGAGGGCTATACGCAGGGCTAAGTCTAGGTTGGAGTTAGGGTTGGGGCTATGGTTTTTCTAAGTTGAAATCTAAGTTTATGTTTTGGGCCAAAGTTGTGTTGGGTTTAAGGTTAAGTTTAAGGTTATGGTTATGGCTGTGGCTATTGTTATGCTTATGGTTAGGGTTATGGTTATGATTTGGGAAGGGATAGCTTTATTTAGGTCCATGCTAAGTCTAAGCCTCTAGCTTTCCAGGTTTAGAGTTAAAAATAGGGTTAAGTTTATGGCTATGCCTATTGCTAGGACTGGGGCTACTGCAAGGCACCGGCTTAGGGTCATGATTTCATTTAT
Source organism: Dinomys branickii (assembly GCA_004027595.1). Classification (NCBI taxonomy): domain Eukaryota; kingdom Metazoa; phylum Chordata; class Mammalia; order Rodentia; family Dinomyidae; genus Dinomys; species Dinomys branickii. The sequence continues at coordinate 30,573 of PVLD010021040.1, read as the reverse complement.
AGTGAATGTTAGAGCTAGAGCTATGTCTAGCTCTGGAATTACAGAGGTTAGGGTTAGGGTTAGGGCTAGGGTTAGGGTTAAGGTTAGAGTTAGGGTTAGGTTACAATTTAGGGTTAGTGTTAGTGTAATGTTATGTTTCCACAGACTTAGGGTTCCTGTTAGGTTGAGCGTTAGGTCAGGATCAGGATAAGGGATAAGGGTAGGGTAGCACTAGGGATAGTCATAGTGTTTTGATAGGGATAGGAATCGGGATAGTGCTAGTGGTAGGGCAGTGATGTTGCTTGGGATATGGATAGAGATCAGGAGCAGGAGAGGAAAGGGAGAGGGAGAGGTAGAAGTAGAGGGAGAAGGAGAGATTTCTAACAACTTTAAGGTTAGAGTGAGTTTTAGTGTTTGGTTTAGGACTAGGGATTGGGATAGGAATAGGAATAGAGTGATGGTCTGGGACTAGGATTCCATCATGGTTTGGGTTAGGTTAGGTAAGGGCTAGGCCTAGAGCTAGGGCTAAGCATAGGGCCAGGGAAAGGGATTCCGGGTTTGTGTTAGTATTAGAGTTATGGTTAGGGTTCTGTTTTGGCCTTGGACTAGGACTAGGGCTAGCCAAGTGTTAGGGCTAGTATACCACCTGTTTTGGGGTTTTGATGAATGTTAGTTTTAAAGTTCCACCAGGGTTGTTTTAAGAGTAGAGGTTTCTTTAGGGTTAGGGTTAAGTTTAAGGCTAGGTGTAGGCCTATGGCTTGTCTAGGGTCAGAGTTATGTTTAGTGTTAGGTACAGAGCTAGGGCTCGAGGTTGGGCTGGATGTATGGTTCCACCAGCATTAGGATTAGTGTTATATTGCTGTTAGTTTTATGTTTAGTGATATCACTAAGGCTAGGAATAGGTATAGGCTAAGGCTAGGGTAGGGCTAGTGTCCCACAACTTAGGGTTAGCGTTAGGGTTAATGTTAGCGTTTGGTTTAGGGTTAAGATTCTACCAGGGTTAGGTGTAGGGTTAGAGGCAGTGTTTGTGTTATGGTTTGGGCTCAGGTTTAGATTCAGCTAATGCTGTAGTTTACAGTAGGGTAGGGTTGTACCACCTTTCGAGTTAGCATTAGGGTGTGGTTAGCTTCAGGTTGAAGGTTCTACCAGGTTTAGTATTAAAATTTTACCAGGGTTAGTGTTGGGCTTAAGGTTAGGATTATGGCTAAGGTAATCCCTGGGTCTATACTAGGTCTAGTGCTAGGTTTCTTTTAGGGTTGGGATTTGCTTTTAGGTTGGGTTAGGCTTAGGGCATTGTTGCGTGTTTTGGGCTAGTGCTAGGAGTTGGGCTACATGCAGGGAAATGTTTCTACTGGGGTTAAAGTTATCACTATTTTCCCTCCATGGTTATGTTTGCGTAAGGATTAGGATTAGGATAAGGATTAGCATTAGGATTAGGATTAGGATTAGATTAGGTCCTTGTAAGGAGTAGGCCTAGGGTAGATCTAGGACGAGTTTTTCACCAGGGTTACTATTAGAGGTAGTGATAATATTAGAATTAATGTTCCACCGCTGTTATCGTTAGGTATAGTGCTAGGGCTAAAGTTAGGGCGAAGGATAGTGCTATTTCTAGGATGAGTCCACTGGCTGGGGCTAGGGCTGGTAATCAACCAGAGTTAGTGAAAGGATTTGTTTTATGGTAGGGTTAGTGTTAGGGTTAGGGTCGTACCAGGGTTACAGTTAGAGTTGGGGCTAGGGCAAGGGCTAGTTCCAGATTTAAGGTTAGATCTAGAGCTAGTGCTCTAGTTTTTCCAGAGTTGAAGTTAGGATTGAATTTAGGATGAGGCTTAATGTTAAAGTTTTTTTTTTTTAATTTCCCAACACATTTAGGATTTGGTTTACGTTTGGCATTCTAGCAGGATTTGGGATAGGTCAACGTTCAGGCATGTTTATGCCTATATCTAAGGTTATGGTTTGGGTTAAAGTTAGGCAAATGCTAGTACAAGGGCTAGGGCTATGTTTGGCTTGTGCTTAGGGTCAGAATTAGCACTAATTTTGGGTTAGGGTTAGGGTTAGATTTCCACCAGGATTAGGGTGAGGGATTACTTAATGTTAACACCAGGTCTAAGGCTAGTGCTAGGTTTCCACTAGGTTTCGGGCTATGGTTATGGTTATTCGGGTATGGTTAGCATTATGGCTATGGTTGTGGTTAGGGTTAGGGTTAGGCTTAGGCTTAGGCTTAGTGTTATTATTAAATTTAGTTTTAGGTTCATAGGGGTAGTGCTAGGTCCAGGGCTGGGGCTAGGGTTAGGGTTCGAGTTAGGATCAGGTTTAGTTTTGTTCCATGTTTATGTTTTATGTTAGGGTTAAGGTTAGAGTTAGGGCTCCAGCCCAGAATAGGTGTAGTGCTTCACCTATGCTTAGGGCTACACCAGAGTTATTGTTAATATTAGCTTTAAGATTAGAGTTATGTTTCCAGATAGTGCCAAAGCAATGGCTAGCTGTAGTTCTTGAGGTAGTACGAGTTTCTGAGATTTCGCGTGATCACCAGTGTTACTGTTAGGTCTGGGTCTAAGGCTATGTTTAGGCATAACTTTAGAGTTAGGTTTAGTTTCATGTTGAAGTATAGGATTCAGGGACAGAAATAGGGTCTTTGAGGAATTGGAAAAGGTCTGAGTTAAGGTTAGTGTTCAACCTGCCTTACTGCTAGGATTAAGGTTGTGAAGATTAGGCGTAGAGTTCCTGTAAGGTTATGTTGAGGGTTTGTTTGATTATTAGACCTAGAGAGAGGGTTAAGGTCAGCTTTAGTGAGAGATCTAGGGGAAGGGCTAGGGCCAGAGTTATGGTCAGCAAAAAGTTAGATTTTAATTTTGCAGAATGCTTAGGGTAAGGACAGATAGACAGAGATTGCTGCAGTGCAAAATTTATGGCCAGGGTTAGGTCATCTTAGGCTCATGGTTAGGGTTTTTAAGGTTTAGAGTCAGGGTTCCTTTCAGGTTAGGTTTCCTCCATGCTTAGGGTTAGGGCTAGCTTTACTTTGAGGGTTATAGTTATGGTTCAATTTCGGGCTGGACTAGTGCTAAGATCCCACTGTCTTTGTTATATTTCTCATTTCTGAGACCCCATATACAACACCCTAATTTAAAGGAGGAAAGGTTCATTTTAGCTCACAGTTTGTAGAGGTTTCAGTCCATAGTCAGCTGCCTCCCAGGCAGGACAGCCGGATGGAGGACCACAGCAAAGGAGAAACAGTTCATGGCAGGGCAGACAGGAAGCAACAACAGTGAGCCTCTCTTCCCCTGTGTACAAGCGCAGGAGGCTGTGCGAGGCATCTAGAGAGAAGCCATCGCATCCACTATGCTTGGGCTTAGGTGCAGGTTCAGACTTAGGATTCGTTGTAGGGCTAGGGTTAGTGATAGACCTAAGTCTAGGGCTACACAATGGGTGAGACTTGGGTTATGCTGAAGGTTTCTTTGTGTCAGAGATAGGTTCTAGGGTAAGTTTCACAGTTCTGTTCCAGTTAGGGACACGTTTACGTGTAGGTGTAGGAGGAGGCTTCAGTTCAGGTTTTCATCTAGATTTGGCCTAGCTTTCTACCAGTGTTTGGTATAGGTTGAGTTCAAGGGTTAGGTTTCATTTTAGTTCAAGGGCTAGGTTTAGGTCTCGGGCTATGTTTCACATTAGGGATACTGTGAAGTCTTGGGTTAGGGCCAGGTCTAGGTCCTGGGTAATTGCTCGTGCTAGGCTCATGACTAAGGCTGTGTGTTTGCTTAGAGGAAGGTTGATCACTAGGGCTAGCGTTCTGCCAAGGTTTTGTTAGGTGCAAGGATGGTACTGGGGCTAGCCAAGGGCTAAAAATAGGCATAGGGCTTTGATTATACCAGGCTCAGTGTTTGGATCATGTTTACGGTCATGGTTATGGTTCCAGTTAGTGTTGGTGTTTGGGTTGGGCTTAGTGCATGGGCTAGGGCTAGAGTTAGGGCAGGGTAAGAATTTGGGTAAGATTTTGGTATAAATTTATGCCTATGTGAGGGTTCAGGATTGTGCAAAGGGTAGGGTAAAGGACAGGGAAGGGATTAGGGTTTGGGATAGATTGAGGGCTAGGGGTTTGGGAAGGTTAGCGTTAGGTTTATGGATAGGATTAGGGTGAGTCCTAGGGTTATAGTTAGGGTTTGGTTTATCTATAGACTCATGGTTAGGGTCAGGTCCAAGGTATGATTGTGTTAGGCCTGGATTTAGCCTTAGGTTTAGGGTTTTATTTTTTTAATTTTTAATTTTTCTGTCTTTTTGAGACAGGGTCTGTGATGCCATTCAGGCTGGCCTTGAACTGACTTTATAACCCAATTTGTTCACGAACTCACAAGGATCCTTATGCCTCAGAATCCAGAGTGGTGGGATCACAGGTGTGCTCCACCACGCCTGCCTGGGTTTAGGTTAGGTCTCAGGTTAGGCCTGGTGCTAGAGCGAGTGCTAGGGCTCAGCTAGATCCAGGGTAGCATTCAACCAGTGTTATGGTTACCATTATGTTTTGTGTTAGTGCCAAGATTATGGTCAGGTTTAGTGTTATGGTTCCACCATGGTTAGGGATGCAATGAGGACTATTGTTACTGTTAGTGTTATGAGTGCACTAGGCTTAGGGTTTTGTCAAAGCTTATGATCAACATTTGAGTTAATGTCAGTTTTAGGTTTAGTATTACACCAGAGTTAGGATTATGGATAGAGGCAGTGTTAGGCTTGTTTAAGCATTAGTGTTTGGGCTATACATAGGGATTGGCTCCAGTTTCCCCAGAGCTGGGGTGAAACTTTGAGTAGGGTTATGGTTAGGGATATGGTTGGCCTAGATCTATCCTAAATCTAGGGTTCCACGTGGTTGATTTGGGGCTTGTAGCTTTACCAATAGGATTCCATCAGGGCTATCACTATCATTACTGCTACTGTTTATGACTCATCTGCAAGTATCTGAGTTAAGGTTAATTTAAGTTTAGGTTTAGGTGAGGCCTAGGGCTAGGACTACTGCTCGGGTTTGAGTTACACTAGGGTTAGGATTAGGCTCAGAATTAGTGTGAGGTTTATGTTTAGGATTTCCCCAGGTCTAGGGTTAACATGGTTTTAGATTAGGTTAGCTGCATAATTAGCATTGAAGTGAATAATAAGGTTAGTATTACAATACGATTAGCGCAAGAATTCCTGCAGGGTTACAGTTAACATTAGCAATACGGGTGTGGGTGAGTGTAGGGCTAGGTCCAGATTTCCACCTGAACCTGGGCTAGGATTTGGTTATGGACTGAGTTAGAGTTAGCACATGGCTCTGGTCCTTGGTTTTCTTACCCTGGAGTCTTCTTCTGGAGGTGGTTACAGGTTCTTTCTCTCCTGAGCAAGAAATTGATAGAGCCAAGCAAAAATGCTAACAATGTCTAAGAAGTAGCAAACGTGGAAAATAACAGAATCTCTGTGGAATGAGTTTGGGCCACGGAAAAGTAGAGGAAAGCAGAAAGGGCACTCTGCAGGGCAGGAGCGTGCGACTGTGCAGGGACGTGAGAGCACAAATGCAGAAGCTTTTCCACTTTATGTTCTTCTTTTAAAAATATTTCCCACACTGGCATCAGGTTCAGGTCATCCTCTGGAAAACATGCTCAGGTTCTCTACAGGACATCCAGGTGCAGGACTTTGGGAGCTGTTATGAACATGTGTGTGGACATTTTGTAATTAGCATGTCAGAAGAACAGCCCCAGCTAGTCCTTCACGCCCTCCTGGGATTTCTCATTGAACAGGTCACGCCTACTTGCCTAGACTCCCTGTGATGCGCCCTAACCTCCTGCATCACTTCTCTCCGAGAGACACACATTCCTGTGATTCTCTGTGAGTAGTCAGGGGAGGGGATGTGCTCATCTCCATACAAGTACTTCCAGCCCTATAGGTGCCATATAGGTACTGAAAGGGTCTGTAAGTTCTAACTGTTGGGGAACATGTGTCATGCAACTGTGTTTGGATGTTGCAGCTCCCTGGCTGGGTTGATAGAGACAGTGAGAAGAGTTAATTATTGTTGAGCTGTTTAATGGGAGAAAGAAAGTATCTTTGCTAGTATGTTGAGAGAGTAGAGCCCAAACATGAAGGCCAGGTGAGAGTCCATGCTTCCTTTGGAGGACAAAGTGTGGCCAAGAAAGATGTCAGATACATTACTGAGAGCCCAAGAGCTGTGGACTTTGCAAGATCCCATTTACGTACTCAGAACAGTACTGGAGTGTTGCTCTTGAAAGAATCTCAGGTTTTCCACAGGTGGTTCTGGGCTTTTTCTTTAGTCAGATCAAATGGGGCTCACTTGATTCTAGAAAGTTGAATCCAGTTATTTACCTATTCCTCTTTCGCTGCCCTGTGTTTGGAAATTGTCAACACAAAGGGGTCCTTCTTCTTTGGTTCTATTTTATCTTTTTCCTTATTGATTTTAATTGCTCTGCAGGAGTTTCTTCTTTCCAAGTTTTAATGCACAGTTGTTTTCTAAGTGCTCCGGTATCCCTCTGGGCAAGGATCTGGCCATCCATACACTTGGATAACCTGTTGTCCTTGACCTAAATGAAGAAGACATCATAAGAATCTTGTGGTGTCTGAGTGTGTTATCGTATTCAAAGATAGTAAGGACCTTCCTATAACATTTCAAACAGTCTCATGTTTTGCTCCATTTGGGGGGTTTAGAACCCTCATGAGAGCCACTGGCAATAATCAGAGACAAGTCTGAGATGTTTCTTGGCAGAGTTTTGCCAGAGCCCACTTTAGGGCCTGGCTGGCTCTTTTGACCTTTCTAAATCACTGAGGTTACCTTGTATAATGGAGATGGAGGTTTATTTCAAAAGCCTTAGCAAACCTCTGAGTTATTTGAGAGGTGAAAGAAGACCTATTGCCGCTCTGAAGGTACCGGGAAATCCATACCAGGGAATATTTCTCTGAGGAGCGCCTTGACTACCTCTGTATAATTTTCTGAATGGCTAGGGAAAGCTTCGATCCAGCCTGCAAGGCATGTACTGGGACCTGTACGTTTGTCCAAATCCCTCACATGATGGCCTGTGGGTGAAATCTGGTTTCCGAGTCTTCCCAAGTTATGTGCTTCTCCTTAGTACTGGTTCTAACAAAGGAGGTGCTATGGGCTTGGCAGAGTTGTTTTAGTGAGAATGTGGGCAAGTTTTTCAGGCCTGTCACCTGGTTGCTGCTAAGCCTTGTCCTGTGAAAATCTGAGTGGCCATTTCCACTGTAGCTTCTCTTCCCATACAGAAAGAACCGTCAGTGGTTTTACAGTCTTCCACTGTATCACTCGAGGAAAGACCACTCTGTTTTCTAAATTCCACCAGAGTCCCTTTTAAGTTCCTGCATGTCCTGAGGGCCCTTTTTCTCCCTGGGAATAATAGACTGGTTTTGAAGGCTCAGTGGGAGCTGGGAATAGGGATAAGGTTTTGAGGCGGTGTAAGGCTGCCCTTTTGCCTCCTTGTCAGCCTTTTGATTCCTCAAGAGACTTGGGACATGCCTGCTTGGTGTCCTTTATAATGAATGACAGTGACCTGTTTGGGAAAACAGACTGCCTCTAGGAGTGTAGAGTTTCCTCTCTGTGCTGTGCAGATGAGTGCTTATCAGTTAGCAAGCCCCTTTCTTTCCAGAAGGCTGCAAGGACATGCAGCACCAAACAGCATATTTGGAGTGTGTATAGATATTTAGTGTTTTGCTTTATAAAATATCAGTGCCCAAGGTAGAACTGTAAGTTCTGTTTTTTGAGGAAGGCTCCCTCATGGAAGGGATTTGGCGTCAGTGACCTGTTGCGGACTGAAAACTGCATAACCTTCCTTCTGTGTCCTTCCTAGATAAAGCCACTTCCATTAGTGAAGTGCACTTCTTCGGGGTGCAGCAAGGTCCAGGAAAGTCCTGCTTGTTTGCAGAGGTCTGGGAGATCACTTGTTCACCAGAGTGGCCAGCTTCTGGGCCTGTGCTAAGACTAGGGCTAGGAGTAGTGTTTGGGATGAGGGCAAGTTTAGGCTCATAATTAGGGCTAGGGCTAGAGTAAGCTCTAGGTTTAGAATTACTCCAGTGTTTGTGTTAGAGTAAGGATAGGTTCATGTTAGGGTTAGAACTTTCATTGTGATGTTTGGTATTCCAGCATGTGTAGGGTGAAGGTGAGGTTGAGGATGAGGGTGAGGGTGGCTAGTGTGAGGGTTACTGTGAAGCTTAAGGTAAGGGTCAAGGTTGGCATTTTACCAGAGTAGTGTTATCAGTAGGTTTAGGGTTAGTTTTGAAGATAATCCTAGGGTTAGAGCTAGGCCTAGGTTTAGGGTCTGCTTTAGGGGCAGGACTTCAGACAGGGATAGGGATAAGAATAGCCCTCGAGTCTTGTGAGAGTTAGCATTATTATTTGTTTTATGTCTAGTGTTATAGTTAGGTTTCAAAACAATATTTCATTTAAGGTTAAGATTAGTATTTAAGTTATGATTCTGCCAGAATTATATTTCGGGGCAGGTTAAAGTCAGTAGTGGTGATGGGGTAGGTCTAGAGTTCCCTATGTTTAGGAGAGGATTAGGCAGAAGTGGGTAGTATGAGTGCCAAGGTAATGTTTGGTCAGGCATAGGACCTGGCCTAAGACAAGTGTTAGAGAGAAGGCTAAGGTTGGGCTGTGTTAGTGTTAGTATTAGTATTAGTGTTAGTGTTAGTGTTAGTCACAGAGTTAGGATCACAGGTGAGGTTAGAGTTCCACTGGGGTTAGCTTTAGTGTAGTGATAGCGGTAGTCTGAAGTTTAGATTTCTGGCTAGGGCTAGGTTTAGGTTTCCACCAGGATGAGAATTAGGATCAGGTTTAATACTGTTTTGGGGACCGTTTCTCAATCTGTAATTCAGGCTGTCATCTAACTGATTCTGTAGCCCAGGCTGGCTTGGAACTTGTGACGGTCCCCCTGTGTCTTCCTCCAAAGTGCTACAATTTCAGGCAGGTGCCGCTCAGCCTGGGTAGGTTTAAGGATGGTTTAATGGCAGGCCTAGTGGTAGGGTTAGAGCTAGATCTAGGGCTAGGGCTAAGGGTGCCATTCCGTTTCTGTCAGCGTTCAGTCAGTGTTCAGGATAGTGTTCACATTACGTTAGGGCTATGATTCCACCACAGTTACATTTAGAGTCAGCACTGGGCTAGAACTAGTAATAACACAGGGGCAGGTCTAGAGTTCCAGCACGTGTGGGGTACATTTAAGTTTAGGGTTAGAGTTAATGCTAGGGTTAGGGTTTGGGTTACTGATGGGGTAGGGCTCGAACTAGAGTTAGGTTAGATTGAGGCTTAGTGTTTGGTTTTGGGTTATGGTTAGGATTAGGCTTAGGGTTAGAATTCCACCAAGGTAAAAATTAGGGTAGGGGTAGCTTTAGAGTTAGGGTTAGAATTAAGGTCAGTGTGAGATTCAGGGGTTTAGTATTATATTAAGGCTCAGGATGAGGGTTCCACCAAGGTTAATGTTAGTATTATGTTTAGTGTTGGCTTTAGTGACAAGCTTAGTGCTAGGTCTAGGTCTATGTCTAATATTTGGATCATTGCAGGGGCTAAGGATAGGGCCAGAATTAGTTGTATTCTTCTGTCAGGACAAGGTTTAGGGTTAGGGTTAGTCTCAGAGTTGGAGTTAGTTTTATGATTCCATTATGGTCAGGATTAGTGTGAGAGTTGGGGTTGGCATTAGGGATAAGTTTAGGTTTAGTGTGAGGTCTGGTGTTCCACAAGAGTTAGGGAAATGATAAAGTTTAGGGTTAGAGCGAGGGTTAGAGTGAGGGTTAGAGCCTGGATTACTGCTAGGGTTAGGTGTAGGTTTAGTCTTAGGGTTAGCGCTTAGGGCTAGGTGTAGGGCTAGGGACAGGACTAGGTCAGAGCCAAAGCTAGGGTTCCACCATATTTATGGTTAGATTTAATGCTAGTTTTTGAATTTTGATTTCAATGGAGATAGTGTTAAGTGTCGGTTTAGGTTTAGATTTCAGGTTGTGGTTTAGGTTAGGGTTAGGTCTAGGGTTGGCCTCGAGCTACGGGATATGTTTGAATTCCGCTATGTTTAAGGTTAGGTTTAGGTTTAGGTTTAGTGGTAAGGTTCTACCAGGTTTTGTGCTGGTTTATTTTTAGGTCTAGTGCTGGACTAGTGTTGGGGCTAAGGTTAGGGTTCAACTAGATTGGGGTATAGTTTTAGTGTTAGATACAGGGTTCTATGAGGATTAGCTGTTGGGTTATGTTTAGGGGTAGGGCTGGGTCTATTGGTAGGACTTGGGCTAGAGCTAGCTCTGCAGGTAGAGGTGTATACTATGTTTATGGTTATAGTTGTGGTTCGGGTACAGTTGATTTTCCCTTAGGACAGTGTTGACAAACCTATGGCATGCGTGCTATTTGTTTTCCATTTAAGACACAACTAGTTGATGTATGATTTGGTTTTCTAAATTAAAACCTCAGTACTGAGGATTAATTGTGGTGCTCGGCACTTTAGGATAAATAGGTGGGTTTTAAGTTGCAGTTTGGTTACTTCTGTCTCAAAGGTTTGCCATTGCTGCCCTTGACTTAAGGTTAAACTTTGGGTTTGTATGGACAACGTTACTGTTAGGGTTAATTTATTCTGGGTTAGGGTTTGGTCTTGGCCAAAGCTAGTCCTAGGATTCCTGTTCCACCGACTTAGTGTGATGGTAGTGTTCATGCTCTGTTATAGTGATTCTCTCACTAAGGTTAGAGTTAGGGTTTGTTTAGTGTTAGTGTTAGGGTTACTGTTAGAGCAAAGATTCAACCAAGGTAATGTTTAGGGTTAGTGATGAGGTAGTAATAGGAATAGGGATAGCTGTAGGTTTCCCTCATGGTTAGGCTAGTGTTAGGTGTAGGATTGGCGTTAGTCCTAGTTTTAGGTGTAGAGATAGTTCTAGGGCTAGATTAGGATTAGTGTCAGAGCTAAAGCTTGGGTTAGGGTAATGTTAGGTGTTAGCTTAGAGTTAGGGTTATATTTACACTTGGCATTAGAGTTCCCCCAAGGTATGGATAGGACAGGGATACGGTAGTGGCAGGTTTAGAGTTAAGGTCATGGCTCGGTTTGGGACTCCCCACGGTTTGAGTTAGTTGTAGGTTTAAGTTTAGGGTTACAATTAAAGTAATACTTAGTTTTAGGATCAAGTTAAGTCCAGGCCTAAGGTTGTTCTTCCACCAGCATTAGCATTAAGGTTACAGTGAGGTTTAGAATTACCATTAGATTTTCACCAAAGTTGTATTTAAGGTATGTTGAGGATTTTATTTGGTCCTAGTGTTAGTACTAGAGCTAGGGCCATTACCTAGTGTAGGTATCAGACTAATGACCCACCAAAATTAGTGTTTTGGTTATGGTAGGTTTAGTGTTAGAGCTAAGCCTAGGTCTAGGGATAGATTTAGAGCTTATGATGGGTGTTGGGGTATGCTAAAGCCTGGTTTCCAGGATGGTTAATCTTAGGTTTATGTTTAGGGTTAGGTGTCTACCATTATTAGGATTAGCTTTATTTATGTTTAGAGTTAGTTTTAGGTTTTGGTTCAGTGAAATGGCTAACTCTCAAACTGATGTTTGGGCTAGGCCTTTGGTTAGGATCCCACTCATGTTAGGGTTATATGTCAGGTTAGGATTAAGACTAAACTTAGGGATAGGGCAAAGGTTGTGATTAGGTTGAAGGCTAGTACTGTGTCTCAGCTTCACCTATGGTTAGGGTTACATTTATGGTGAGGGTTACAGTTATTTCAAGATTTGGACTCTGTTTAAATTTAGGGTCACAGCAGATTAGGGTGAGTGTTATGGTTAAGGTTAAATTTAGGGTGAGGCTCCATCCCAGGATTGACCCACATGAGTGACCCACTGCCATGCACCGCTCCTGCCAGAAGCCTTTGCACTCTCAGCCTGGGACAACTCTGAGTGTGAAAGAGAGGCCTATGAGTCTTGCCTCTGGCCACCAGCTTCACTAAAAGCAAAGCATGCCTGTGTCCAGCCTGGGCCAAGCAGCCCAGAACAACTGACATCACTGCCCCCACGGCCAGGCAGTGTTGTGGGATCCTCTTCCCAGAGGCTCTTCAGCACAAGGTAAAAGAGATGACAATCCAAACACCCACCTTATTGAAGAAGAGTCCAACACCCAGGAGGAAAATTTTGCTTCAGAACTGAAGGGGTTACTCTGCCACAGAGACCAGGTGATAGAACATTTGAAACACAGGCTTGAAAAGAGAGTTTGCTAAATAGAGATGGCCTGGGATTTCTTGGGAGGCTGAGGGTCAGAGCACAAAATTAACAGGTCCTGTATTCCACTAACGGAGCCCAGGTCTGTAGGGTGAAATCATCCGTGGGGTGGTCCAAAAGATGAGAGTAGCTCGTCTGGTGCAGTGCGGGCCAACCTAAAGCATGCAGGCCACAGCAGTAATGCAGCGCCTCTCTGTTGCACACAGTGTCACCCCAGTGTCTTTTCAGCAGCCTGGATATCTGCAGTGTAGGGGAAGTATCGGCACGTTGTGATAAATAAGTGGGTTTGGGATTGCAGTTTGGACACTTGGTTTCTAAAAAGTTCAGCATCACTGGTCTAGTGGTAGTTCTGAGGTCTGACACTGCTGCCTAAGTCCAGCAAAAACTCGTTATCAGAAGTTTTATAAACTAGTATATGGTGGTCTAACAGTCTTCACTAAAATTATAGCTCTCTTAGTTGTGGTTAAGGCATGTTCATAGTCGTTCCTAAGGTTTGTGAGTAGCCAGTGTTAAGGTAACACTGTAGCAGATAACAACTGATTTTCTGTCTATGATGTTATCTAGATTTCCTGGGGACCATAACAGCTATAACAATGCATATACATACACCGGAATGTGCGAAGGCCAGACAGAACAGAACTTGAATATCTCAGAGTCTCCTAGGCCAGATCAATGGGACACGATTGGAGAAGAAATCAAATACCAGGTTGCAGAACTCTGTGAAAAGTTATTGTAAATCATGAAGAAAACAAATAAACTCATGGGCCAGGGATATAGCTTACTGGCTGAAGCTCCTGCCTTGCAAGCTCAAGGTCCTAAGTTCAATTCCTGGTACCAAAAAGAAAAAAAGAAGACAGAAAGAATGAAAATATGTAAACTCCCACAGGAAATGAACCAAATGTTCACTGATACTTTCCTCAAGCTCTCTAAAGTGGATACAGAGGATATAAGTAGAAATTTGGAAGAATTGACCAAGTCAGTCAAATCATGCATGACAAATTTACCAAAGAGTTGTCACCCTCACAAAGAACAGTATGAGATATAAACACTCAAAATAGAAATCTGTATACATTTCCTAATCTTAGAAGTGACCAACGTGAGGACTGAGTATTCAAAATTCGGACTAAAACATTCAGTTATAAAGAAGCACTGAGAGAAGCACAGAAAATGAAAGAACAGGAAAAACCTCTGCCACAGCTGCTCAGTGACAGAGAAAAGACAAGTATAAGGCTAATCTGAGTTAGAAAATAGCTAGAAGATAACACAGGAAATCGTTAGTAAGTCTGCAAAAACCATAGCAGAACACCCTCCCAATATGACCAAAGGGTTCACCATGGGAATAAGGAAGACCAACAGAACACTGGACAATTATAATGAAGAAAGAAGGTCACCAGGACACATCATGATGAAATAGGGGTCAGCCCAATGAGGCAAGGATGGTTCAACACAGAGACGTTAACAAATGGAACATATAACAGAGTCAGGAGCAAGTTTCAAAAGCACATGATCATATCACTAGACACAGAAAAGGCTTTTGAGAAACTCCAACCCCTCTTCATGAGAAAAACCCTGAAAACAACAGGTGCAGAAGGACTACACCTGAATATCATACAGGCTATTGAAGACAAACAAATAGCGTCATACTAAATGAGGTAATACTAAAAGCATCCACCTTAAAATCAGGAGGAAGACAAGGATGTGCCCTATCACCTCTGCTATACAATATACTACCTGAAGCATTAGCCAAAGCAATTAGACAAGAGAAAGTAATAAAAGGATCCCTATGGGAAAGGAAGACCTGAAATCATTATTTTGAAATGACAAGAAGAGCCAAAGAACTCCTCCAAAATACTCTTAGAATTTATAAGCAACTTCAGTAAAGTAGCAGGATAGAAGATCAACACACAAAAGTTGTTAGCATTTGTGTACACCAACAATACAGGAAGAAAATTATGAAATACCATCAACAGTGGCTTCTGTAAAAATGAAATCACAAGGAATTACTTTTGTTTTTGCTACAAAATCTCACTATGTAGTTTATGCTGGCACACTCAGAGACACATCTTTATTATGTTAACAGATATCCAGCATAAAAACAGAATTTTCAAAGCAGCCACCCAAAAACATAAAATCATGCATAAAGCTTAATTCATTTGACTTACAGTAGACTGCTCACCACACACATTAGAAGGCCAGAAGGGTCAGAGTCGAGCACTTCATTCCCTAAGAGCAAATAACTTCCAGCCGAAATCAGTCTACCCAGGAAGCTTTCCTTCAAATAGATCAGAAATCAGGGCATGTCATGAAAAAGACCCGCTGAAGAGATACCTATCTATAAAACTAGCACTCCAGGAAATGCACAAGAACTTCCTGGACAGAAATGATGAAATCAATAAAGCTAAAAATCCCGGTGAAATGAAAGCATCAAGCAAGGTCAACAGATAAACAACAGCAAAAAATGACCGGAAAAGAGAAACAAAAGGGCCATCAAGAGAAAGAGCGCAATGATCATTAGTAACGAACACATCTCAGTAACATCTCTCAGTGTTAATAGCCTCCACTCCCCGGTAAAAAGACCTTGATTGGCAAATTGGATTAAAAAACATACAACAGTTGGTTGTAGTCAAAGATACTCCAAAGATATTACAAAAGATACACACAGATTAAAAATCAATCATAAAAACAAAATGTCATGCATCAGGATCCACAAAACAAGCAGGAATAGCAATTTTAATTTCAGACACAGTAAACATCAAGCTAAAACTGATTAGAAGAGAAAATGTGACAGTATACTCATGAAGGTAACAGTGCAACAAGAAGAGATAATGACTGTTAGTGTCTGTAAACCAAATACTAGAGCACCTATGTTCATAAACAAATACTCCTGGCTGTAAAACATCAAATTAATTTGACATATTTATACAGGGGATCTTAACAACCTACTTTTTCAAAGAGATCCATCAAGCAAAAAAAATCAATAAAGAAATATCAGAACTGAAACACATCCTTGATCATTTGGATTTAATAGGTGTTTACTAGGTCTGACCCACTACTAGAACATCTACACATGCTCTTCAGCAGCACGTGGCACTTTCTCCAACATAGATAACATTCCTGCCCACAAAGTCTGTTAAAATGTATACAACAGATTCAGAATCACCCCAAATATATTATCAGATGCTCATGCAATAAAATTGGACACCAATGACAGAGGAAAGCATAGAACATGCAGAAGCATTTGGAAAATGAGTATCAAACAATGGGCCACAGAAAAAAATTGTGAAAGAAATGAAATATTTCTGAAAGTAGAGACTTCCAGGAAGATTGTAAAATAGGGAGCAGCAGAGAAATAACCTCTTTGAGATTTGCATTCAGATACTGGAATATAGCAATGTGAGGAAGAAAAGGAGGAGAGAAGTGGGTCCTTGGGCCCCATTCAGGAACTTAAATGGGAATTGAAGTCCACAGGGAAGAGCAAAGACAGGCACTTTGATGAAGAACAAGGAGGTAGCAGGCAACACTTTCTCCCTGAGCATGGACTCACTGCATGGAGACGCAGCTTGAACCTTCAGGCATGCTGTGTCTACTGCTTATCCCAGTGGTTACTGCCAACCTGAGTGGCCTCTGTGAAGTAATGCACCAGTGGAATGCAGCAGCGGAAGCAGCAAACTACAGTGCTTGGTCACTCACTCAGGTTCAGAGGGGCCTCCATAAAGAGCAGTTCCCCAGTAGACATCTTGGAAAGGAGCCTACTGAGGTCACAACTCAGAACAACTGTGAGCTTCACCTAGAATCTCCCAGTGATAGGAGCAGGGAGTGAAGTTCAAGCTCGTAAGAATCCTGCAGACTGAATAAAACTAGTTCCAGCCTCACAGCCAGAAACCAGGCTGAAGTTCCATGAAAGTAAAGGCAAGATGCACTGGGGTTATCTAGTACCCCACTGTAAAGCTATAGCAGGCTTGCTGGGAGTAATCAACTCAGATCTGAATTCTACGTATGTTGTCTACCAGTGACATGAAACAGATTCAAACAGATACCCAGGGGATAAAAGTACCATTGAAAGTATTCACAGCAGAATGAGCTAATGTGAGGACATAATTTCAGATATAGAACACAGGACTGCACTTAGTGATCATGAAAAGAAACATTTGTTAATAATAGCAATTGCACATGAAAAACCAATGCAGCAGCTGCTAGATGGTGTAAAGAAGAATAATGTAAGTTGGATCAGAATTGATGAAAACTCAGGAGAGAGCAGAAATGTCATGAAAAACCTATTCCCAGAAATCATGGGAGAAACCTTCCCAAGAGGGAAAAAGAATCTGACAAACAGAAAAATGAGGCCTGCAGAACTCCATTTAGCCATGATAAAACAATAAAAGGCAAGATTCCAGAAATTCAGGACACAAAGTATTAAAAGCTGTTAGTGAGAGAAGTAAATCACTTGTAAAGGAAAGTCTATCAGAATCACAGTAGACTTTTCAACACAAATCCTCAAGTCAAGAAAAGCTTCTTTGAAATCCTAACAGAAAACAACCTCTAACCCAGATCGATATAGCCCTCAAAACTATCTTTTAGGACTGAGTGTAATGGCATATTCCTGTAATCCCAGTACTCAGAAGCTTGAGACATGAGGACTGCTGTGAATTTGAGACTAGCCTGGGCTACAAAGTGAGTTAAATGCCCATCTGAACTGCATAGTGTAACCCTACCTCAAAAATACACACAGAAAACCTCATAAAACTTTCTCTCAAAATTGATGGATGAAGAACACCTGAGAAAGTTTATGACCACCCAGCTAGCACTCCAGAATGTCCTGAAGGATATTCTAGAAAGAGATAACAAAGATTCCAACTCAGCAAAGCACAGTAGCATTAATCCTCCATGAAGGCAAGCAACTAAAACACGGGGGGAACATGGAACCAACAACAAAAAATAACATGTCAAAGATAAGTCAATACATATCAGTTATACCTTCAATGTTAATGGTCTCTAGTCTTTCAAAAGAAATAGACTGGCAGAATGGATCAAGAAGCTAGATCTAACAAGGTACTGCATGGAGGAAACACATGTAATCCAAAAAGAAATTCATAGAGAAATTCAAAAGATATAAAATAATACTTCCAGTGAGAGGTACCTAGAAAAAAGCAGATAGAATTATTCTACTTGCAGACAAAGTGTACTTAAAGCCAGGATGGACTGAGACAAAGAACAGAACAATCCAAGAGGCATAACAATCATAAATATGTATATGCACCAAATACCAGTGCACCCAACTATATTAAAGAAGTATTAATGGACCCAAACAATCAAATAAGCCCTAATGTAATTCTGATGGAATACCTCGAGACTGCATTGTCACAAAAGACAGATCCACTAAACAAAAAGTCAACAGTGAAATATTAGAATTGAACGAGACTTTTGAACCAATGGACTTAGTAGATGCCTACAGAGGGTTCCACCCCACAACACCTAAATAAAATTACTTTTCAGCTGTACATGGGACATTCTCCAAAATAGACCACATACTAGCTCATGGAAAATGCTTAAGTAAATGCAAAGGAATTGAATTTATCTCATATATAGTGCCAGCTTACAATGCAATGAAACTGGAAATCAATGTAAAAAGAAACCAAAGAACTGCACAAACAAATATAAATTAAATAGCACACTCTTGAATAACCAATGTGGTACAGACGAAATTTAAGTAAAACTTAGAGAGTTTCTACAGTTAAATGGTAATGTCAATACAACATACTGGAACTGATGGGATGCAGTGAGAGCAGCCCCATCAGAAAAATTTATAGCAGTGAATTCTCAAATCAGAAAAGCAGCGCAAGCTCAAATCAGCAATATAATGTTGAACCTCAAGCTTCTAGAAAAACAAGAGCAAGCCAAGCCCAAAGCTCATAGCAGGGAGGAAGAGATCAAGATCAGAGCAGAAAGCAATGCAGTGGATACTAAGAAAACAACACAAAGAATCAATGAACTGAAGAGTTGGTTCTGGAAAGATTAAATGAAATTGACAAACACTTAGGGAACCTTATCAAAATACGGGGAAAGGACAGATTCAAATCCAAGCGATTAGGATTGGAAAGGGTGAAGTCACAAGAGATCTTGCAGAAATCCAGAAGATCATCAACACCTACTTCAAGAACCTGTATTCTAATAAGATAGAGAACAAAGAAGAAATGGACAGATTCCTAGATGTATACGAATTAAGAAAACTGAATCAAGAAAATATAAAAATCCTAAATAACTCATTGTCAGCCAACGAAATTGAAGTAGTAATTGAAAACTTAAGAACAAAGTTAAGCTCAGGCTCTGACAGATTCTCTGCTGGATTCCACAAGATATTTAGAAAAGACTTAATGCCCTTATGTCTCAAACTCTTCAGTGAAATTGAAAGAGAAGAAATACTCCCAAATTCATTCCTGGAAGCTAGCATTACCCTGACACCAAAATCAGAGGAGCATCCAACCAAGGAGAGACAGACAGGGAGAGAGAGAGAAGGAGAGAAAGAGGGAGAGGTACAGACCAATCTCCTTAACAAACACAGATGCCAAAAAATCTCAGTAGGATTCTGGCAAACACGATGCAGCAGATCATCAAGAAGGTTGCATGACCTGACCAACTAGGATTCATCCCAAGATTCATGCAAATCAAAAAATGTAATACACCACATTCAAAGAGCCAAGGACAAAATCCATATGATCGTCATATTAGATGCAGAAAAACTATTTTCCAAAGCCCAAAGCCCATTCATGAAAAAACCCTACAGCAAATTGGAATAGATGGTATTTATCTCAAACTGATAAAAACTATGAATGAGAAACCCAGCAGCCAACATCATACTACATGCACAAAAATGGAAAGCTTTCACTGTAAAATCAGGAAGAAGACAAGAATATCCACTCTTACTCCATATAGTTCTAGAAACATTAGCCGCGAAAAGGATATACAAGGAATAAAAATAGAAAAGGAGATCTTGTATTACCATTATTTGCAGTGGACATGATCCTCTCCACAGAAGATCCCCAAAACTCCACCAAAAGAATTTTAGATTTAATAATGAAAATCAGCAGCATAACTGGAAAGTCAGCACTCCAAAATCAGTATCTTTCCTGTACATGAATAACAATGAGAGAGAAATTAGGGATATCATAAAAAAAAAAACCATAGGAGGCAATATAATGAAGAATATAAAAGACCTCTACATTGAAAACTATATTAGTCTGAAAAAGAAGATTGAAGAGCATTTCAGAAAATGGCAAGATATCCCATGTTCCTGGGTAGAAAGAAACAACATAATGCAAACAACCATACTTCCAAAGTTGTTACACAGATTTAATGCAATCCTGATCAGAATTCCAACAGCATATGTCATAGAATTTGACAAAATAATCCTAAAAGTCATTTGGAACCAGAAGAGACCTAGAATAGCAAAAGTGATTCTGAGTACAAAGAGAAGGCAAGGGGCATCAAAGTGCCTTACTTGAAATTATTCTACAGAGCTACTGTGAGAAAAACATCATGGTACTGGCCAAAAACAAAAACCCAAAACTAAATCAAAGAAAATCCCCACAGACCTGAAGATGAATGGAACAAATTAGAAGATGAAGAAACAAATGCAGACACACTCAACCACCTTATCCTTGAAAAGAGACCAAACAACTACCCTGGAAGAAAGGTAGCCTCTTTAATAAATGGTGCTGGATAAGCTGGCTTTCCACCTAAGAAAGAATTAAACAAGAAACATTTCTCTCACTGTAGATCCAACTATTAAAAAGCAGAACACTGAACCTGCTGGAAGAGACAATAGGTACAGCTCCTGAAGACACAGGTGTAGGCAGAACCCCCACTGCAAGGAATCTGCCATTAAGAATCAGCAACTGGGATCTCATCTCATTAAAAAGCTTTTGCACAGCAGGGGAAACCAGCAAGAGTGTGAAGAGACAGCCCACAGACCAGAAAAAATTTTGCTAGGTGTTGCTCAGACAAAGTTTTAATAACTAGACTATATAAATAACTGAAAATAATCAGACTGCAGCCCCCCAAAATTTAAAGACCAAGTCTAAACGTGGGGATGTGAAATAAATCGACCCTTCACAGATGGAGTTCAAGTGACAAATAAATACATGAAAACATATTCAACCGTCAAGAGACGCAAACTGATACAACACTGAGATTCCATCGCAATATTTCTGGAAGTTCATGCCGATGCCTGTACAACTGCCCAGAACCTTTGGGACACATTGTAATGAATCATTACATTCAGGAAACCAAGCGGACTCATTTCAAGGGCATTATTAAGATACTTAAAGGCAACTTAACATACTAAAGAAATAACAGCCTGGGCTCGAAGCAGAAGTAAGGAAGGAAATCTAGAGTGGAAATCCACAAAAATAAGACTAAGAAGAGTGCAAAGTATCAAGAAATCAAAGAAGAATAAACAGAAGTGAAACTCTTAGACAAACTGACCAAGAAAAAGAGAGAGGAAACTCACATCATTGTAGTTTGAGATGAAAACACAACCCACACTGTATTGAAATCCAGAATATAGTACCTAGTATGAAAAATTGTGCTCCAAGGAAGAGGAACAATCTGGAGCAATGGACATTTTTCTGGTGGAAATTACAAAGCTAAACGAAGAAGATATAAAGATACTTAAACCTAATGAGACACAAAAAATTGAGAAAGTAGTAAAGAGTCTACCAACAAAAAATTGTCCACCCCCTGATGGAGCCACTGCTGAATTCTACACAACCGTTAAGAATGTCACCTCACCTGTAGCACTCAAGCTTTTCAGAAAGGTAAATCCTGCAGGGTTGCAACCACAGGACTCAGCCCGAGTTTTCCGATGGCTGCACCATGGTCAGAGTCTGCGCCGCCCCCCGAGGAGCATGGAGACAAATGCTCAGTGTCCCATCAGTGCTCCTCACAGCCCCTCTCCCCACTGCCCACGCCCATCCTCCATGGCATGGGTGATTCTGGTGCTCCCCCTTCCTTCCTGCTACCCCCAGCCAGACCTCCCTGAGCCCCATATCCGAGGACCTCAGTCCCTGGTACTGTTGGGATGGAGAAGAGGTTAAAAACAGACAGATTCTGGGGAAGGTGAGGGAGTAGAGTATGGTTCGTCCCAATCCCCTGGTCACTGTCACTGCTACTCCCCCACTGTCCATTCTTCCCACCTGGTCCCCTAAATCATCCTTGCCCCCTTCCCAGTTTCCCTAGAGGAGGCGCAGGTGTCCAGTGGGAGGGTCTGGGACCACGGGCGCGAGTGCAATGGGAATGAGGTTGTCTCACTTCTTAACCAGGACACTGACGACATGAAGCCTCACTGGGGAGCAGAGCATTGGCAGTGACTCTGAGTGACCACAGGAGAGCAGGTTTGTATCGGTTTTCTCCCAGGTTTCACTCTTCAGAGAATCTAAAATTTTTTCTAAATTCTCCACTTCACATTTGAGTGTGTGTGTGTGTGTGTGTGTGTGTGTGTGTGTGTGTGTGTGGTACTTTTGATGTGCAGACACACTATCATTGAGCTGCACCCCATCACAGTTAGTGCCTACTTTGGGTGGCACTACTGAGCACTGAGTCCAGGCAGCACAGATCTACATGCCAAGCTTTACTTCTTTCTTTATTTATTTTTATTTGAGATTTTAAAAGCATTTCTTTCCTCAGGGTTGGCTTCACACTTAGGATCCTCCTGACCCGATCTCCACACTATCTGGCATTATAGGCATACATCACTGTGCCCGCTTGCCTTTGTTTTCTTTGTTTGTTTTCTTTATTACGTAGCAAGGTCACTATCAGGCCATTTCCTCAGTCATTAACTGATCGTTGCAACACCTCATAGGGCTGTGGGCAACACTGCAGCAGATGACCCCCACGCCACCATTTTGCAGACACTGTGCAGGAAGTATGCACATGGGCTTTTCATTTTCCCAAGCATCACTGCTCTCCTTCCACAGCTGAGAGCATTTCTGGAAAGGAACAGCCTTGGTGATCCTGCAGTAGTGCAGAAGAAGAAAAAGATTAAAAATAGCAGTCACCCTGGTACGGCCTCTGTTGGTGACTGTCATGCACCAGGCGAAGTGAGTTTTGGGGGAGCGGACTGCTGGGAGGTCAAATGGCAGTAGAGGGTCGTAGAGGATCCTGGCTCAGACGAGGCAAGTGTTAGGTACTGGTTGATAAGTCTGCACCTGGGAGATACGGGTGTTATAGCTCCAGGGTCATCATAATGATAAGGTGTGTCAAACCCTGGGTTTGATCCCCAGCACTCCACAGAAAGAGAGAGAGAGTAGAGAGAGGAGAGAGGGGAGGAGGACCTGGAAATAGCAGTTGCCTTTGATTTTCCTCAGCATGGGAAGCCATTGAGAACAGCCGCTTATCTTCAGGCTTTTGGAAAGCACCCCCAAGGTGTGTTAGGAGAGCCTGGGGCCCCCAAATTAGAGTAGGATGGTTTGAGTCCTATTTGCCATTAGCTTAGTGGATGACATCAGGAAGTTCACTTCCTGGGTGTCAGTGTGTTTTAAAATTGATTTTTAGCTGCACCCCTGGAGTCCCAGTGATCCCTCACTGAGGACTTTTGTTTTCACAATGAAGATGAGACAAGGGCCCATGTAGCATGGAGAATCTCTGAAGGAACAGTGCCCACCTTCCAGTTGCTGCTGCCCCAGGTCCCAGCTTGGACAGTCTTTTGCTGAGCTACAGGCAGAGCCAGGTCCTCGGGGCTCAGGAAAGTGGTGTCAGCTCTTGCTGTGCACTGTGCACATCTGAAATGCTGGCCAGCTGCCTGGAGCCTGGGCGAGCCTCATCCTCGCCCCCAGTGTCTCCTGCATGTGTGATGTCTCCTGACAGCAGTGAGCCTGTCCCGTCTGCCCTGCCCCTTGGTAATTAGGACTCTTCTTTCCCCATGGCCCCCTTAAACCCGCTTTCTCCTGTGACAGGCTTGAAGACACTGCTCCTGCACTACCTTCTGCCTCTGACACCGTGTCACCTGGTGGCGCCCCTTCGCCTCTGACACCGCGTCACCTGGTGGCGTCCCTTCGCCTCTGACACCGCGTCACCTGGCGGTATCCCTTCCCCAGGACTGGCTCTCGTAAGTGGCATCAGGTCAGGTTTGCGCCTTTGTGCTTTGTCTGTCTTCCTCTGTGCTCACCCCACCCTCCTTCCAAAGAGCTCTGCCCTCTACGGAGTCTCCTTTCCTCTCTTTGGGCAGCCTGGTCCGTACAGCCCTGTGTTCTCCCTGGTGCCTGGGATGGGCTGGCCACAGTGAGGCTTGTCCTTGAGCTGTGGAGAGATGGAAGTCTGTCAGAGTCAGCTTGGCTCACCTTACCCTGGGTGGTTCTTTGTGAAATCACCACCCCATAAGTTCCTTTCCAAACAGAAGCACCATGCTGCCAGTGGTCCTACCGCCTTGGTAAAAGCGAGTGAATGTGTCCTATGGGCAGCAGTCGTTAGGCTAAGGGGCGAGTGTGGGCCACCGCCCATGAGCCTCTGTGTCCCTTCCCCCATGTATGGGCTCACTCAGGAAGCAGCAGGCATCCCCAGCCTCAGCCCCAGGTCTTCCACAGATGGCGCTGCAGAGCCAGGTCCCAGGGTCTGCAGCAGCAGGGTGAGTGGATCCTGTCCCACCTGTCCCAAGTTGAGGAGAGGCAGGGCAAGCTGGCCCTGGGGCAGTTGTGCCGGGAGCTGCAGGAGACCCAGTGAGGCAGCTGTCCAGGCCCCTGCAGGGAGGACCTGGCCTCCTCTGTGCCTTCACATGTTCTCATCCTGCCCCCGCAGCACCCCGAATCCACCAAGTGACAGAAGCAGCAGACATCTCAGCTGAGCCTGTGTGCCCTGCCTTGGCCCCGTGAGTGGGGCTGCCCGGGGCAGAGTGAAGCCTGAGGAGGGCTCTTGGTGGCAGAGAGACTCTTAGAGGGCTGAGCTGGTCATTGTCTCGCCATGGGACACAGAGGGGTCTGATGGAGGGGCCTGGTTCTTCTCATGTGGGTCTGACCGGGGGTCATGCTGGCTGCTCCCAGTAGAAGATGATCGGGATTAGAAGGAAAGGCATGCCCGATGTGGGCCCACGTGACCATCCCTGGGACAGCCTGAGGCCAGGGGAGCCGGGCTGGACTCTGTCTTTTCTCTCTGCCAACTTCCCTGCCCCCTGAGAGGGCCCTTGGGACACCCTAGTACCTTCGTTTGCCCACCCTGTGATTTCCCTGGACCCCACATCTTCCCTGGAGCCGTGGTCAGATACCACCCCCTTAGGAACAACAGATGCCAGCATCAGCCAGGGCCTTTCTTCCTCCTCTGTGCCCCAGCTTGTCCTGTGCAGGCCTCCCACAAAATCACACCCGCTTCCTGCAGGCAGCATTTTAATGAAGGTCTTGCCAGTGCCCAGAATGTGCTCATTTGTCTGCATTGGCGGCTGAGGGAGCAGAAGCAGCAGTGCCAGTGCCTGGCATGCCTGGCAGTCCTGACCTAGGGTGAGCCCGAGAAGGAGGCGTTGGCTTTGGAATAAAGGGTGACTGCATGTCTGGGGAAAGCCACGAGGCCCGACGGGAGGCCACGCCAAAGCTGCGGGTGAGCGGGTCTGTCCTGCCGGGTTGGGAAGAAGGGGTGGGAAGCGGGGCCTGAGAGGAGGAGGCTGTTCAGGCTCCCTTGGTGGGGGTGATGAGCAGGTGGAGTTCTTGGCGCGGGTGGAGGACCTGGAACTGTGTTGTCTACAGCTCCCTGAGGACACAGGTGCCGTTAGTGAGCTGGGCCAGGGTCCCAGGCAGCAGAAACTGTGAAGTGTGGGGATCAGGGAGCCCAGTGAGTGAGCCCAGCAGAAGAGATTGTGCAAAAGTGCCTGAGGTCGTGCAGCAGGGGTGAGTGGCATCTTCCAGGTCTGTTGCCTGGGCGTTGCTTTGCCATCACATGGGGTCTCCCAAGTGTGCTCCAAGGGTATCTTGCCGGACTGGGTCACAGACTGAAGCTTGATCTAATGGGGAGGTAGTGTGGAGTGCAGTCCCTGAGGGTGCTGACCACAGTGCATGCTCTCCTGTCCATGCCCTGCTCCCTGGCCTGTCCACATCGGGCTAGTTCTTCCTGTCTGACCCTGCACAGTGCCTTGTCCAGCCCCATGCCCATGGGATAATGTTACTGTCCTGTTCCCTAGTGGTAAGAATTTTTGGTCCCTGTTTTGTAAGAATACTTCATGAACCATGCCTTGCACTTCATGTCCATCATGTTACAGCAGGACATGTCTTTGTTCTCTCAATTAGGGGATGACTACGTGGTCTTCAGTGAAAGCTGGCACCCTCGAGAGGCTTCGGAAGATCCTGGATGGACCTTGATTCACATTACAAGGACTGGGAAGAAATCAAGAACAGAGTGATTTGTGAGACCACTCTCCTTCACCACGATGTTTGTGGACAGCTGCCCATGTGCACTCACACATCTCTGTCTCCTTTTCTGTCCTGTCTGGTCTCCCTCCCTGCAAGCAATTGTTGCTCTGTTAGTTAATCTGCAACTGCAACCCTAGGAGGTGGAGTAAAAATGTTAGCTTGCATAGTTTGGTTTTACATTAAAGAATAATGTGAATCATTGGATCATTCAAGACTCATCATGTTTTGACCTCACATTTTTTTCTGTACTTTCCTTATCATGGCAAGAGTGCATTCAGGTGCATGCCATGGTCCAGGTGACAGAAGACCGTACACAAAGTCACAGTCTCCCTGACTCCCATTTTCCCAGCCCCGTGCCTGTGACCTTACTTTGAGATTTTATTTTTAGTAGCTCTCAATAGTTTCCTTGTGGTCTTACACTGAATGTATTAATAGGAAGAACTGATGTTTTGAGTTCTTTTATGAATATGTTTTATTTCTCATAGCATATTGTCCTTTTCCTCTTTCCATTTCCTGAAATGTGTGATGTGTTAACTTAAGTTTATTCATATCCATAGAACCAGGGGGAGACGGTTATTAGACAAGAGGATGGGAGTAGGGGAGAGAGGGAGTAAAAGGGAGGGAAATTCTGGGGTTAGATCTCCTGAAAACACGTGACACGCACTTGTGAAAATAGCACGTTCAACCCCAATGCTTTGTGAAAGTGTGTGCCTAATCAAAACTTACCTCAAATACCGACCTCCACTGCATTTTCTTGTTGCTTCTCATGCGTCAGTGAGTAACAATATATTAGTGATAACCACTTAATATTTTTGAGCAACATAATTCCAATTAGAGGCCTTGCTCCTGGGTGATTCTTACAGGAGGTTGAATCGCCCCCTCGTGTGTTTCTTTGTGAACAGCACTCTGTCTGCCTGTCGCCCCAATCTCATGGCTGAAAGCAAGGGAATGACTCCTACTAGGGCAGGAGTCCCTAGGCTGAGGGGTGTGTGTGCGGAAACTACCCATGATTCTCTTCCCTGTCCAGCCACCTGCACCCTTAGTTATGTTTATTGTTGCTGATTCAATATACTGAACACTCAGATGGTGACAGGGAAAAAGTTTTTATCAGCTCTCAGTTTGTAGAGGTTTCAGTCCATAGTCAGGTGCCACCAGCAGGGTGGGCGTAACAGAGGAGAAGTAGTGCATGGCATGGCAGGCAGGAAGCAGCAACAGCAGGAAGCAGCAAGCCTCCCTCTGCCTTTTATCCCATCTAGGCTACAAATACCTTGGTTGGGCATTTCCATTTTCCACACCCAGAATTATGATAAAATAATTAGTGGACTAATCCAGTACCATACACACTTAATCCCAGCATCACACATCCTGCATCAGTTATGCCACAGCGTTTAGAGGTGATTACCCAAAGTACACACCAAAACCCATTTATTTTACATTGCAAAATGCCCACTCTGCAATTAAACCTGAGGTTGACTTGACAAAACTTTGGTCAGGCTTCTCTCCCTGCCTTAGGTTCCTGAGCTTTGGCCCACACTGAAGCTTAGACAGGCAGTGAGTGGTAGACCTGCTCCCTTAAGGCCTCGCTCCAAGAATCTGGAGACCAAACAAACATTCCCTTAACTGCACTGTGACTATGCAGTCTTCTCACCTGACTGCTTGCTGCCTCCTCTCAGAGTTTTTGCTTGCATTGCTTACTTCTCCTTCTGAAAGCAATGCCCTTTTCCATTTGATTCTGAGATAGCTGTCAATCCTGTTTGGAGTGCTGTCCTTATTGCAAGTCTGTAGTATTTTTTTTTTGTTGTTGTTGTTGTTGGTCTTTTTGAGACAGGGTCTCCCTATGCGGGTCAGGCTGGCCTTGAGCTCAGTTTGTAGCCCAGGCTGGTCTCGAGGTCACAGTGATCCTCCTGCCTCAGCCTCCATGCCCAGCTTGCAAGTCTTTTCTAATATTGTCTCAATTCTGGCTTTATTTTGGCAATATACAAGCATAACTGCTGAATAACTGGGAATACAGGTATGTAACACAACTGCACACTCTTTGTTGTATCTTTATGAGCATCTTGTACCTTACAAAGCATTCTGAGTGTGGAGAGGGTAATGGTTATACAGTCAGGTGAGTACAGGTGTTATAGTGTGGTGAGACAACCATCTGGAAAGCTACAGTACTGTTTTGTGCTGTTTATTTATATTCTTATCTCAGGTCTCTAGTTGTCACTGTACTGATAGGTTTCCCACCTCAGACCTGCCCAGTCTTAATGGCCACAGTGCAATGCTGAGTTATAATGGTGCCTAGCTCCTTCTTCCCAGAGAACCCCGGAGTTTCTTCTTCCAGCTGCTTTTGCTAAGCCCACGCAGGCCAACAGTGATCCAATCCCCCTTCAGCATGTTATGCTGAGCAGCCTCCATCAGCTACCATGTGCCCCTCCCCTCAGAGTGCATAGAAGCTCCAACCCTGTCCTTTGTGTTCAGAGAGCCAGCACAGCTGTTTAGGTGCTGACTCCCTCCGTGCCCACATGAAATGTTTATCTCTTGCTGTTTATATATCTCTCCTCTGCGTTGTGTTACATTGAGTGCCTAATTCTCAGTCACGTACAATGGACGCTGCTAGAAAAGTTTTTGCAGGAATAATCAGGTTTCCATCAAACATCTCTGTTTTCATGCAGGTTCTGGAGGGTGAACACCAGGTCTTTGCATGGGGCTATACTCCTAGTCCCTTTTTATTTTTTAATTTTGAGGTTTAGTGATAGCTAAGTGACTAAGTTGCCCAGACTAAGGGTGAACTTGCAGTCCTCGTGCCTCAGCCTCCTACAATACTGGGACTTCAGGCATTTCCCCCCACACCTGGCTATTCAACTGTATCTTTGCTGAACTATTTCCAAACTTATCAAGCCCTGGCACCAACTGTCCTCTGTCCGTGAGACAGGTTTTGAGAGCTATGAGAACTAACTGAGCTTGACTAGAACTTAAGACTCTGCAAAAGATGTGCCTGGGTTAAATACCAGACTTCACATGAGAACATCAGACTTTCCTGAATGCAACAACCAAACTTACAGCTGTCTCCTCTTTCCACTAAGTGCTGAGTGGCCAGTGGCTACAGCGCTATTAGTCACCTGCATTTCCTCAATACACAGAGAATTTATACACGTGAAACCTAAAACAAACATTTTGAGCAAACAGAAAAGCTAAGATTAAGTTTCTCCAGGCTGATCTATCCCTGAACCAGCAGCACTGTCTTAAGTCACAACGTGAGCAAGCAGCAGAACTCAGTATCTGACAGGTAAGATCACGTTGGTTCCTCTTGGCCCCTTGCACTTCTGTGTATTTTTTCACATCTCAATCTATTATGAAATGAGAATAAATGCGGTGGCTGGGGTTAGACTGGCATTTCCTGGGTGAGCTCCAGATAGACCCGTTTCCTTATGTGTGTGGCTGCCTCTGAGTCACCTTCATTTGCAGAGCAGATGCTGCCAACTGGCCTGTGAGTTCCCAGCCTGCCCGTCCCTGTCCCCCTCCCTTCCCAGTGAGCACTGAGTCACAGAAAGAGCACAAGACACCCTCAGACCAAAAGTGGCTGTTATCACCACGAGGGCCATGAGACACCGCCACCTCCCTATGTCCCTTTTATGAATGTAAGGGGAGCAGATGCACACAGAGCCACTTGAGGCTTTTATATAAACCTCAAATAGGGAATCAGAAGGCTGTCTGAGAACAAACCAAATGAAACAAACCTGCTTCCCACAGGAGTTTCCCACATGAAGACATCTTCCTCTCTGCACTCCCCTAGGTGGTTCTGATACAACTGTCCTGGAGCAGGAGATAGTGCCTGGAGAAGGGGCTGCAGGCAATACCCCACTTCACGGTAGTCCCTGGCTGACAGGACAACTCCCCACTTCTCATGGCTCATTCTGCAGGCCGTGGGTCTCCTCCACTGGGCTGGCCATCCAAACTGACAGTACAGGGCTGTGCCCTCTGCCTCCTTGAGATCAGCCTCGAGGGGGCGCAGGAGCAAGGCAAGGTATAAAGAGGGTCAGGCTCTGACGACTCGAATCAAGGAGGAAGCAGTGTATGTATCCGGGGACAGGCAAACTGGGGCCAGCTCCTCACCCCTCCAGAATGAAGGGCCGAATCAGTCTGGAGGTAACAGCGACTCCTCCAAAGGATGGTCCACGTGGAAGTCATGGACGTGGTGGGGGGCCCCAGGGTGTGCCTTGGGGATGGGTCCGCCTAGGCGCTGGGGAACTGGCAGGTCTGATGGGTGGGTAGGCAAGGGAGCGGTGAAGAAGTACTGATGCAGGAGGGCCTGCGGTGGCAATCGGGGTAGCAGTCAGTGCTCTGTCCCCAGCCTCAGGCAGAGCATGAGGGGCTGACTCATGCACTCGGCTGACTTGGAAAACCCTGCCTGTGTGCCCGCACATCTACAGCTGTTCCACACACCAAGGACACAGAGGTGAGCACAACAGACCAAAAGAGGTGGGGGTGGGGCCAATAAGCCAGACAAAGGGGCATGGCCCACAGTATGTCCTGTAATGGCTAGGGCTGGACAAGACAGCCAGAGCAGAAAGCAGAATACCGGCAATGACTGTAGGCTCAGGGAGGGCCCAGTGAGTGGGGTGTAAGGCAGCCTGGGGAACAGCACTCCAGGTCCAGGCCAGAAGTGCACAGGCCCCAGGGAGGGCCTGGGTTTTGGGGGAAGTGAGCAAGGGACAACAGCACATAGGACCTGGAGGTGAAGCGCTCAAGCCTGCAGCACCTGTGGCGCATGAGCAGGACCCGGGCTGTTCTGGTGAGTGAGGAGTCAGGGGAGGGGCCGCAGAACAAGGTCGTGACCTCCTCTACCAGAGCAAGTCACTCCCCGCAGTGGGAGAGATGATGTGGGACGAGAAGAGACACAGCTTCTGGGAGGCAGCTCAGGAGAAGCAGTAGTGACAGCCTACGGGAGCTGCTGACACGGAGGATCAAGGGCATCTGCACACACTGGCTGAGGGTGCCCCGTGCAGGGGGAAAGTATGGATATTCTT
>PVLD010021039.1:0-32429 GCA_004027595.1 Dinomys branickii | reverse complement strand
TGATTAGGAAGGTTGCTGCAGAGTGGGGACTCCTGGCTGTTGCAACCTCTCATCCTCACACTGGATTTGACCACAGTTCCCAACCACCATTGCCTCTTTTCCTGGCTGCGCCCTCTCCTCTCCAGTTCTGGACCAGCTCTTGGAACTCCGCTCTCCCCCGGCCGAGTCGGGAGGCTTCCATGAGCGTGGGTCTCCGAAGTTGCTCAGTGGAATAAGCGCTTGCCTAGCAAGCTCAGGGTCCTGAGTTCGATCCCCAGTACCGCAAAAAAAAAAAAAAAATGTTGCAATTTCAGTTGCTTCCTCTTTTACAGCTGGGTGTGCTATGGCAAATGGAAATGCAGAAACAATACGCAGGATTTGGAGGCAGATATACTTTACATCAATAGTCACTGATCGGGATCAGTCCCAAAATACCAGGCGCTGAAGGCCCAGGAGAAAGGTATCTATGGAGCTGAAAGGGGAAGTAGAGAAGCAGAGTACTTGGGTGTCTTTGATTGGCTCTTACAATGTATATCATAGTGACAAGCTGTGTATCACAGTGACCAGCCATTTCTAGGACACAAAGTAACAGGAACTGTAACCAGAACCATTACCTGGGCAACTAACAAACTGAAATATACTGGCTGGGGATGGGAAATCTTTTGCTACATTTCCTCCTCTTTCAGTTTCCTTGGCAAATCTTTGCTGAGCATGTTACATGTTATCTTCTGAGACAGGGTCCAACTAGAAGCAGTAATATTGGGGCTGTCAGTGGTCCTAGGATGGGCCCTAGCCAAGGTTCCCAAGACTGAAAATTTCCACTAGGAGTTTGTGGTTTGTTTCCCTCATTATAAGGTTGTTAAGAAAGAGACATGATTTGGACCCATCTGTTCTATAGCAGTCCTGCAAACTGTGTCCTCAGGCTTCAGTCATGCATGCACTATTCAGCAAGTGGAGTGACCAGTGTAGGGCGTTCAGTGGGTTGTCTCTTTAGAGTGAGCTTCAGAGGAGCTGTCTGGTCCAAGTAAATTTTCAGAAATTCAGCAGGGTTCTTGAATGGTGGATCAAAGTCTGCATTTCTGAAACTTTCAGAGCTGCTAATATGATATGTGCAGGGGTGTCTACAGGTATAGCTGGTCTTTTAGCTAACTTGGTTATAAATTGTTCCTGTAGGGAGTTCTTTTAAAATGTTATGGCCTGTATACTGTGTGTAATTTTCATTTAATCTTTAATAGCTGTGCCAGTTTTTGAATTATCTGTGCTACAAATGCAGGCCCATTATCACAGCCAATAATCAATGGTAGGCCATATTTAAGGGTGATTTCTCACAGCAGGACCCAAAAACTTCTGCTGTCCTGGCCAGCATGAGTAGGTGCAACCTAGCACTAAGTCATGCCGGATAGAGGTCAGGGACAGGGACACAGATGATGAAACCTGAGCTGGCTGCAGGGATTCAGGTACCAGTGCTGTGGTTTGAGCTTGCAGAAGATATATTTGGGGCAAGTCTGGTTTTCATTCAGATGGATCTTCTGGGAGTACCAGGTAAAGTTCCTCTGGCTGGGGTTGATGTTTCAGTCAAGTGGATCCCTGGAAGGGGCTTAGGCCACTGAATCAGATTGTTTTGAGGACAGGTTTGGCCAAAATAGCTTTGTCTAAGGTGACCACAGCATATCTAGCTTGTGGGATTCCATTCCCAACAGAGCTACATCCATCCATAAATAGGATGTACTCAGCATCTGTCAGGAGGTTCATTTTGGCTTGAGAGCAGTTTATCAGTCAGTGCCAGGTAGTCACGATACTGGGTAAGGTCCGGCACAGCATGTGACATCTGGACAGTTAGCTCTCAGCCAAAGATGAGCTTGTCAGTTTTTTGATCAGAAGAACATTGCCTCTTAGAGAATGGAGGCAAAGCAGAGGCAGCCCTTAGTGACTGGATACAAGTACTTATACGGTTAGGTCATTGAGCATTCCAAGGGGCTAACAGTCAGAGAAACCATCATTGTTTTTGTGAACTTAAGGACACTGATTCTATGGAAGCCAGCAGCTTTAAGAAATTTACCAAGTTTCTTGCTTGTAGCCAGTTTTTGCTGGGTATTGCAGTAGAGCTTTTGCATCTTTTAGCAGGCAATTTGAGTGTCATTAATCAGCTGGGAAACTATTGAAACAAGTTTTTGAACCTCTGCAAAGTTGAGTCAAGGTCAGTTGACTTTTGAGTTCATAACTGGGGTCTTTTGTTTTAGGTCCAGGCAGGTGTACCCACAGGCTGTGGGTTGCCCTAGTGATGGTCCTATGGGCTTCTTGTGGCCCAGCTGAAGGGAGCCTGGTCTGGCCTAGTCTGAGCTTGTGAGACCCATGAAAGTGTTGTCATCTGATCCAAGTTGAAGCTTTAGAAAGCTCTAATGTTTTGGTATGAATTGGTATTTATTTTCAGTCCATAGTCCTTATACAAGAATTCTGGGTAACATTGGTAACTTTTGACATATTCTTGGGCTTGTTGCCCCCCTTTTTGATATCTTTGAGACATGCTTGACTGGGTTATTTCTAGGTGGTATGACCCTTAGGAAAGGCCATGGCAACACCTTCATTGGGGTGACAGTGCAATTTTTCCTCAGTCAAAGTGTGTAACTCAGAAGGAACTGCTGACATTCATCTCAAGAGGCATTAGATGATGCCATCTGACCAGGACAGGCATAGCCGTGAAATAGAAGGTTCAGAGGGAGGACCTCTATGGCATAATGGCCAGCTGGAACCAGTTCAATTGGCTGGAAATGCACGAGTCAGAAGTGGGGAGTGAAGCTATCGGTGCTGCAACAGCTAAGGACCCTATGAGGGTGGCAAGGAAGAATTTTCAGGAAAACGGGACTCTTTCTCCTTTTTATTTTTTTTAACATACACAAGGTGTAGTTTAGCTTCATTTTTAACTCTGTAAAAGCTTCTTTTCCTGAAGTCACAGACTGTGGGTTTTAACTAATTAGTTCCCATTGTATCTCCCTATGGAGTGTGTTGTGTACCCTTGAATGATGATACAAAAGACAAAGGGTGGGTGCCCCTCAGAGAGAGGCCATTCAGGTGCCTGCCTGGCCGCAGCCCTTGTGGATACTTAGGCCTGATTTAGCTAAGGAGAGTGTGAAGCCTCTATTATGCCATAAGGGAACACCACAGAACTGCAGGTAAGGGCCCAATCACCTGCCACCACAAGGGTTTCCCAGTCTTGAGCACCAGTGGAGCAGCCTGTGGCTTACACTGTTCATTCCACTCACACTTTTATTCAACAGGCGCTTATGAGTTAAACAACTCACTTTCCTTGAAGGTTGAGCCCTGAGGGATGAGAGTTGAGCCCTGACTAATGAGAGTTGATCAGACTCCCCTTGTGCTCAAGCTGAGCAGAACTGACAGACAGACTAACTGAAGTACCCCCTGGGGTTTTACCAAAATCAGGCAGGCAGGCAGGCAGATAGACAGACAGAAAGAGAGACAGATGGACACACTATGTCCTCCCCCCTTTTGGGTCCAATGTGAGCCACTCGAGTGGAGAGTCAGGAATCTTCCTCCAGCCATCCCAAGGCACTTGAGAAATGTCAAGGGCCCACCTTCCCTGTCAGGACCTGGAGAGGTCCTTGTTCACCTATGTGGGCTACAAGCAGTGACTAAAGTGGTCAGCATGGTTGGTCTTCCCGGCCAACCCACCAGATGCTATCACCAAAAGAAACATAAAAAAAAAACCAACCAGGATTTGGAAGCAGATTTATTTTATGATGACAGGCACTGCTTGAGATCATTCCCAAAATGTCAAGCCCCAAAAACCCAGAGAAGAAGGTTCATATGGAGTTCTGAGGGGAAAGTACAGGCAAAGTACTTTGCTGTCTTTGATTGGTTCTTTCAATATACATCACAGTAACCAGCTATGCATCACAGCGACCAGCCATTTTTAGGAGACAAAGGTAACAGGAAGTGTAGCGGGAACTGTTACCTGGGCAACTAACAAACTGAAGTATCCTGGCTGGGAGGGGCATCTTCTGCTACTTGTAATTCTTTGCGTGCCATACAGAAGGACCTGGGATCTTTTGTGCACATTACTCACACATCATATCAATATCATGTAAGATTTTATAAATTATTTCACTCCAGAAATTGCACTGTCTACATCTTTGTTTTCATTTTGGCTTCTTTATAGACCACTAATTAGAATAGCTATGTGTTTGTCCGAACTACATTGATCATAGCACTAAAAATAAATCATGGCAGAGTTTTTGCTAACAAAATCTAGGAGAGAAATAGAAAAGCAATTTCTTCCATTGGCCAACTACACATATTCCTTTCAAAGGGAACTTTTATGCCACCTGGTGAAATGAATCTCACTGTGAGATTACATCAGTGCAACACTAAATATTTGATGATAATTTAAAAATTCTTTTTAGGATAGGATGTTGCAGAGATTAAGAAAGCATAGACCAAAAGACAATCTCGTTTCCTTCAGATGCAAGCTCAGGGGTCTGTTTCCCAGACCTCAAGTTCAATAACTTGCAAGAAAGATTCACAAAACTCACTGAAAGCTGTGTTCCTCACAGTTAAAATCCAGGGTAGGGAAAAGAGACATTAAAATGAACCTAAGGACTGGATATGGGGTGGGATTCCCAGGAAATTTCCAAATGAGAAATTTCCAAGTGCTCTTCCTGTGCAGTCACAACATGATTTCTTTCCTGGAACCAAGGTATGACAATGTGCATGAAGGTTTCCAACATAGGAAGTTTATCCTAGCCTTAGTATCCACAGTGCTTGCTGGGGTCCATCATATAAAGCTAGACGGCTGGTCACATGGTTGACTTCAGTCTTCAACCCTTTTGGAAGTTGAACTGATCATGACCTAAAACCCCCACCATAAATCACATTGTTGATATCTGCCTGGCTCCATCCTTCCAAATAAATGAAGATATTTCTAAGGCTCAGACATTACTTTCTAGACAAAATTTAGAGCTCTCTTCAAGTAGGATGAAATTCTTTCTTACTCTAGAGATATGGTAATAAAACTTTGTTGTTAGTATACATTGGTTATTACTTTTGTTAGAGCACAACTACCATGATGTTCTAGTATGCAACAAAAATTTGTTGGCAGTGCAAACTTATTTTGTTTTATATGCTAAATCCAAAATTAATTATTGTATATTCTTCCCCTGAAAACTTAAGAAGACATTTTTTTAACCAAGAGTGCCATATGCTGACAAAGAAATAGTGATCAAAAAAGTTCAATTCGTCAACATTGCGCTAGAAATATGCCTCTGAGCCTCAAGTAAAAAGGAGATAGAAGAAATCATTTAATCAGATGTTAACAGGATCTAATTTACTTTTTAAACATTCTCCAAAGAGAAAAATATTTTATAAATACTTTTAAAGTGTATCTAATAGTCCTTGATATGTTTATCAGCACTGAAGTTATATTCGAGTTATGTACTGAAACTTTTCACCCTGAACTTTTTGGCTGTGTTTAAAACAAATATTTACATGATAAGTAGAATTGTAGAAATTCTAAACAAATTTCTGTAGTTATTGTCTATACTGTATTCAGTGGTGTTATTCTCGCTCTAATTTCTTCAAGTCAGTTTAAAATGTCCTAATTCTCTTAACTTTTTATGATGAAGATAAATAATTTAAAGCAAATTCATAGACTGAAAAATGTATTGTCCTATTATTTCTCAAAGCTGATATTCTGTGTAGCAAATTTCTGATCATTAGGAATAAAAAAATTGCTACATGTCTTTTGTCTAATCATTGATGTTTTAATTTAAATTATTAATTC
Organism: Dinomys branickii; assembly: GCA_004027595.1. Classification (NCBI taxonomy): domain Eukaryota; kingdom Metazoa; phylum Chordata; class Mammalia; order Rodentia; family Dinomyidae; genus Dinomys; species Dinomys branickii. The sequence continues at coordinate 26,656 of PVLD010021039.1, read as the reverse complement.
TCTAGAGGAATTTAAAGTAACATGGGAGGATATAATGTAATAAGTAATATAGCTAAAATTAGACCACACAAGGGCATTTTCTTTTATGCTAGGGTAAGGAACTAAATTCATATTTAAACTTAATTTTCATAAAAAATTCATTTTTTATTACTCTTAGGGAAATCTATTCTCTCACTTTTCAACTTACAAATCTATTCTCTCACTTTTCAACTTACAAATCTATTCTCTCACTTTTTGACTTACAAATCTGTCAATGTTATTTTTTCACTCTAAACTGGCAATAATATTATTATAGTGCAAGCCTGTGATCCTGTACTACATACTATGAGAAGAAACATTTTAATATCCTTGTGCAATTACTGGGTAGCTGTATATTAACAGTGGAAGTGTGTAGATTCACCTACCTACTCAAGGTACTTTGTGCATCTACTTAATTTGAGAATCTGTTAGCCATACTGTGATGTAATCATAATTACATGTAATCAAAATGATGTTATATCATCACCAAGAAACATTCGTATCATTATAGTATGATTATTAAATTAACAAAACTAGTCCGGTTTCATGTTGTAGGCTTCTTTTTGTAACTGTGGTCATCAACAGCAATCCAGGAGACAGACTGAGACTATGGAGTGTGGAGTGAGAAAAAGAGGTCATACATAGGGAACCACTGAGAATTCTCTCCCGTCAGCCTCTTAGTAATAATTCTGTAATGTATGCTGATATAGCACATTCTGGAGTAATTAAGATACAGTCAGGTACATAAATCATGTTAAGCATTTCCAAGTTTATAAGGACAGATTCATCAATTTGTGCTTCAAAGCAGAAAATGGTAAATAAAAGGTCTTCTTTGTGCAAGATTGAATGATACCTCATTTCTAGCTCAGGTAATTTTTTGTGTAATGGTTCAAAGTAAGCTGGAAGTTAAAGGTTTTGACTTGAAACTCAGCCCTCATTTTTAACACTGTGGCACTGGTATTCAGAGGTGAGACTTTTGGGAGGAGCTTGTGTCATGGTGGCATCTTACTCCTCAACGGATTAACCCATTGGCAAGTTCATGACTGAATGTGTTGGAGAATATATCTTTCCCTCTGGCTCATGTTTGATGTCTTTGCCTTCAGCTGCCATGAGGCGAGCAGCTCTTTTCTGCTATGCCTCTCTGCCATGATGTGTGTGCCCTGGAGCCAGCTCACCACAAACTGCGAGCCTCCAAAACTGTGAACCATAACAAATGTCAGTTATTTTTTCCCAGCAATCAGAAGGTGATTAGTTCAATACCTTACTTCAGATGCTGAAAATTATTGGTGAAAGATGATTTTCAAAGGTGATGTACATATTACCTCAAATGGAAAGATTGTAATAACCTACTGCCAAAAAAAGACCTTATTGAACCTTTCATACAGGTTTGTTTCAGATTTTCAGAGATGGGCAGAAATGAAGAACATGATGAAAACCCATCAAAAATGGGTCTTTTTATACCTGCTTAATTTGCTGCTAAACAAGTAGGTTCATGGAGCAACTGCAATACTCATCCTTTCCTATAAATTCATTATCAGGTAAAAATTAATTCAAGACACAAACACATTAATCCAGAAGTTAAATACAGAGACTTATGTATATTAATAATTTTGACAGTAAATACTAGAATTTTTCAGCTTAGGATATTATTATTGACTTGGCATTTCAGTATATATGATATAGTGTAATCATGATTTTACTTTGATAATTGAACCATCACATTTGGACCACTCTGAGAGCTTTCACCCAAGTTGTTGAGGTGTTGACATATCACACTGCAATTCCTTTGTTTGTGCTAAAATGAAGTGTTCTAGAATTACCTTGCATGTTTCCTGCAACCCACATGAAATGAACCATTGCCTCAAGAAGAAAACATAATTCCTTTTGGTGCAAAATGATAACCTGGACCACGAGAACACTGTAACAGGTTTATGCTGGAAAGATGAATTTCAGTTAGGTAATTTCATTGTACACAGTTATAATATAGTCAAGGTGTTTTAATACCACAAGCAAACACTAGTCTTTCCGTATTTGTTACATGAGACATTCCTTCTTTTTTTATTTCATCATATATCTTGTTTTCTTCTATATGGAAATGTTTTTATTCTTAATAACATTAACATAATTTATGATCTTTTTTACCCAATGATATAATATTACTTTTAAATAACCAGTATCATTAGTAATAATAACATTTTAATAGAATATGGCGTTTCACCCTAAAAGTGAATCCTCTTAAGACTGAGTAGTCAAAGTATCATTTTCTTGTCCTTGATTGGTGAGTTTGTACATCAGATGAAAGCTTCTTTTCTTATTCACTTCACTTTCAGTTTGAGAATGTACAATGCCAAGATGACAGTTCAAGATTCTAAGAGGAAAACTGACCTCTGAGGCTTCGTGTGCAGGTAATTTTAAGTTACACGAGGATAAGTGATGTAGGTGGAAGAACCCTCGCCACTAGCCTACTCTGAGATAATTGGCAAATTCAAATAACTCACTATCCCAAGGCCTGAGCAAGTTTTACTTTAGCGACTTGGTAAAGGTCACTTCATAGTATAAGCACATTTGCAAGTGCACAGAACTATTTTAAAATTAATTTTTTACATTTGCGGATTTCTGTCCCAGGAAGGATATTTAAAGTTACTTTCATACTGTTGCCTTTCAGATGCTTATGTTTACAATTTATTTTGGAAGCTTTGTTTGTTCACTCACCCATACCTCATTAATGTAACCCTTTTTATTGGAAGCAACTTTTCTGTTACCTAATTTGTGGCCTGCTTCAAGCTCAAAGAAGTGGTAAGACTATGTTTCTACTTTCTATATGAAAATGGTATTAGCAGGTCCTTTGATCTGGACTCAAGTCTGCTCCAGATTGCACACATTTCTGTGAGTTACTATGGTATCGATTTGAGGTTACATTTCCAGCAAATTCCTCTGCTCCCTAAATTTATAAAGCCACATAGACCTGTGCAGCCTAACATACCTGAGGCCTCAATGATTTCACCACCCAAACTCTCACTATGACTTTATCACCTGTCTCATTTTTCAGTAGCATGCCCTGATCTCTGTAGTTTCTGATGCAGTGTGTGGAAACCAGTTACCATGACAACTGAACCGAGGGGCCATGTATCACAGCCAGGAAGTTTGGGGGACCCAGGGCTCTGTGTTGTGAAGTTTTCATGAGAAAGGAAAAACTCTGCCAGATAAATTTCTGTCACTTCATCTATCATGCCAATATCTGTCCCTAGTTAGGTGATTCGACATAGCTTGATTCAAAACATATTACAACTGAACCACTGGCTGTGTTTCCTTGTGGCTATATGTCCAGTTCGGTAACACAGGGTGATATATTTATGTGTCTTTCTGCAGTGACTCACTTGCCTGACACTTGCTACCCTAATATTTATTTTCCATAAAGTCTTAGCAGGCACGCTTTGCCCGAAACAGAAGCTAAGCCAGGTTCTAGTCCTTTCTGGCACCAGAGGAAACTGTACATTGTGATATCATATTGATTGACAGTGATTAATTAGTGAAGGCTGATTTCCATTAGACTCGATGCTACACTGCTGAGAATGGAAGCTGATACAAGGGTGCATTTTGTGAAAAGTATTTTCTTTGCAGCCTGTGCCGTGGATGCTTGGCGAGCCTGGCTGGTGACACTTAGGCGAGATTCCTCTTAAACAGAATCTAAAGAGAATAACTCAGTGTCCTAGGGATTTATAATGCATCAAAGATAGGTACACTCATGTTTTGCATGCTCTCTCTTAAAAATGGAAGCTAAACGTCTAAAGTGGAGTTCCAAAACAGAAACCCAAGTAATAACAGCAAAGGAGCAAACACCCTGCTCTGTTTGGATCTGCAAGTCCTCCAAAGGCCCGTGTGCAGAAGGTTTGCTTGCCAGCCTGACGCATTATTTGGTTGGTGGAGGAAGCTAAGCAGGTGGTATTTAGGGAAGGAGGTTAGGGCAGCTGGACCAGCCCTTAAAGAAGATATTGAGATTTCAGTCCTTCGCTCTCTCTCTCCTGTCCTACCATCATGAGATGAGCAGCCTCCTTCCCTGGGGGCTCCTGCTATGAGGTACTGTGCTGCTCCAGGGCCAGTGCATTGTCACAAAGTCAACATGAACTGAAACTTCGGAAGAAAATAAGGCAAAGTGAAGTCCTTATGAGTTGTTTAACTCAGGTATTTGTCCCAGTAACAAAGAACCAACTCATGCAGGCCCCCAAAGACCAATAATTTTAGAAACAAGGATAAAGGACACAACTAAATTAAATATTTTCCATTTGAATTTTGATGTTAGTGACTTTAACATGTCTTTGGGTATTGCTAATACGCACCTGGCGGACTGGTTTAGATTCATTCATAGAGCATCAACACATTTGTTGAAAAAAGTATGGTTTTGTCAAGCAATAATGATATTGATCACAAGTAAAAATATCAATGTAATTGTTTTTATTTTGCACACACTTTACTCTAAACTCCACTAGGGGGAAGGGATGCGGCAACTCATCAAATAATATGACACCATAAAGACAGAGCAGGAACTGATTGATTGCATGTGCTTTTCAGGTGCTATTTTGCCATGAGGTAACCTAGCGTTGACTGAACACATTCATCAAACTAAACACCTTCAAGGTTTTACAGTTCTGCCAACCCTTATTTTTGGCATCCTGTGACACTACAGCATAACAGCATAATACACTGAGATACTGAAAGGTAATTAAAGGACCGAAAAATTATACAGATTTATCACCACCAAGAGAAGTTGGGAAGAACAGAATTAGCAATAATAATTACAGAAACAACTCAGCATTATCTCATGATATAAATGTCTTCATGTATTATATATATATATATATATATATATATATATATATATAACAAAATAAATAAATATATATAATAAAATTCCTTCCATTCATTAATTTCATTTATCTTTTCTTCCCCACACCCTTTCTACTTCATTCTTACCAGTAAATAACAAATATTTCTCAGGAGTGAATAGAAACTTTTCCCATTTTCCCATGAAAGCAATGTGGGAAAGCAGTGTAAGACTTACATTCTTCAGCACATCCTTTTCTTCCTCAGAATATTTGTTGGAGCATTCTTCCAAAGCTTGTTTGCTTTTTAAGGGGATTTCTGGGTTTTGCTTACTTTATACCTTAACTTTTCTCCAACCTTAGGAAGTAGATGTTACTATACTTTTTGTTAGAAGATAAAACAAAATAAAACAATGTTTCTCTCATGTTTTCATAGATAAATGAAGTAGATGTTACTATGCTTTTTGTTAGAAGATAAAACAAAATAAAACAATGTTTCTATCATGTTTTCATAGATAAATGAATCGTACAGTTGAAAATATATAACACACTTCTAACATTTCATATTACCCTGAACTTTTTCTTGTCTTCATTGATTATTCTTCATTTAAAAATAGTGCACTCTTTTTTATAAAAAACAAGAAAGATTAAATACATGCTTGGTGTAATATAAAACAATAATTACCATTCATCAAATACCATATGCAAAATACTGTATAAAACACCTTGCATGTAGTACCTCATTTAATTTTGACAAGTCTGTAATGTACGTATAATTATCTACTCAAAGTTGTATTTATTTTTTTGCTAATGGGTTCAGTCTTCCAAATATGGAATAATCTCCCTGAGATTGTGCCCTCATATGCTACCAAGATTAAATAGTTTAGAACTCTTTTCTGCATGCAAGCTGTGATCCTGACTACATACCATATTGCTACAGTTTAACCTTTGCTGACTATCATAAAAATCTGAGTTGTTTTGCACACTCCTGGGTAGCAAGAAACTTCTTAAATTTATTTTGACTTTCACTTACTAACACAGCAGGTTTGCAACAATAAATATTCATTTAAAAATGGAAGAATAAATGAATATGTTGAATAAATACTTCAAGCATCTAAACGGTCTCATATACATAAAACGTGCTATTGCATACACTCTTATATTTTCCTTTTAGAATGTGAAAATTAAAGAAGAGATAGAACATTTAAATTTTTATTGTGATTTATTCTGTTTTCATGTTCGTTTTTTCCCCCATAGGGGCTATAAAATATGGAAACTAGCTTTTTCTGAAATTCTGAACCAGAGGAAACACAAACTATCACTCACTTTTTATAAAAAGAGAATGATAAACATAAGATTTAATGCTTCTTGGCAAGCCAAAAAGTACCTGTGTTTAATTGTAAAATACCATGATGTTTAAATAAAGTATAGACATTTAAATATAAACATTTCACTTGTTGCATTAAATTTTATATTTGTTATGCAGGGCCATGATTTTTCTTCAACATATAGACAAGTTAAAGATCAGCGCATAATCGAAGATTTTGAGATAATAATTCTTTATTTTTTCCTTCTCCATCATTTTACTCTTCATTCTCCTTCTTTTCCTTTAATAAAAGATAATATACCAAGAATGTAAGCCACTGTCACTCTAAGAAGTGCTGAAAATTGATCTACTATATCATGTACAACATAGTTTCCTTTTATACATGTAGTGAACCATAATCAATGTTTCTAATCTTAGATTTGTTAAGTGTTGCTTGGTGGTCTACTATGGTTTATTCTGGGCAATGTTTCACCTGTGTTTGAGAAAAGTGTGTAACAGTAATATGGGATGTCCAGTGTGTGTTGTCTAGAACATCGTTCAAATTCACTATTTCCCTCATGATCATCACTGTAGATGATCTGTCCACCACTGAAGGTCAAGGAGGGAAATCCCTTATCACCATTGCACTTCAATCTATTTTAACCTCAGACCTATTAACATTTGCTTTGTGGACTTACATGCTCCTTGTTGGATGTAAACAAAAACTAAAATATAATATAAAAAGTGATCAATGCTTTGGATGAGTTAATTCACCCTAGTCAGAGTATAATGTTCTCTTTTTACAGTTTTTGATATAAAGTTTATTTTGTCTAAGTAAGGACACCCCTGCATTCTTTTCATTATTATTTACCTTAAATATCTTTCTCTAGCCTGTCATTCTCAGTCTATCACTGTTTTTACAGCTGAAGTGCATTTTATGTCAGGAGGGCACTGTCAGATCTTGTTTCTATTAATCCATTGACACTGTGAATTTTGATTGAAAGTTTTAAGCCTTTTATATTTAAATAATTATTGGTACATAGAGAACTGCTATTGGCATTTGGCTAAATTTTTACTATTTTGTTTGTTTGTAGCTTTGTAAATCTTTCTCTTCCAATTTTTCATTGTGATCCATTTCATTTTTTAGTGATGAACTTTGAATCTTTCTCTTTCATTTTTGTTTATCTACTGGAGGTTTCTTGTTCGAGTTTATCATGAGGTTTACATGAGACATTCTGTAGTCCTAATTTAAGAAAATAGGACTTTGGATCTAATCCCACATATTCTCAAAAATTTTACTTCTACCCCTTATCATTTCATTTTATTGATGTCATATTGATATCTCTTTGTGTTATGCATTAATCAATTCCTTATAATCATAGTTCTTTCTCACAGCTCTCTTAATTTTTATACTAAAGAGTAATTTATAAGCCATCTGGGCCTGGGCATATAGCTCAGTGGTACAAGTGCCTGCCTGGCAAGTGTAGGTCCTGAGTTCGACTCCTGATACCAAAAATAAATAAATAAACCATCTTAACAGTATTAATGTATTCAGAATATGATACATAGTTACCTTTTTCAGTGATTTTTAAAATCTTTTTAAGGTTTTTGTATGTTTAATTCTCCTTTTATTTTATTCCAAATAACTTCACTTAGCATTTCTTATAAGCATTGTGAGCATCAGCCTCATTGGGTATCTTCTGTGTTTTTCACAGTAATTTGCGAAATATAGCTACTCCGTGTATATTAGCTGAAGAAAGACATGAATTGTGGTTACATGAAAGTTAACTCCAGTATCATTCCATATTAGTCAAGCTTTATTAAGATTTTTCTAGTATAAATTTACTATATATATACATAGGTAGATAGATATAGATATATGGCTTTCAATTATATGAACTATTCCTATGAACACTATGTGAAGTGACTGACTTCATCATTCTCTCTTCCTGTGCATGTGATACACCACTGGCCCGAAACATGTGGATACAGGTTTTAAATAGTTCACACTAACGCATTAAGTGACTGGGGCCACATGTGTCCTTTGATTGAGCTTTGCATCATTCACAGTTACTTTAAACTACCTCGTATATTCTCCTCCAGTACTTTCCTGCCAGTTTTGCAGCAATATAAATTTCCTGATGACAAAATCTGTTAGATGCTATAAAAACCAAACAAAGCAATTGTACTGAGGTTGGGTAAAATGAGCATTTTTCTCTGAAACTGAGCACTTGGAGTGACTTCTAATAATTCACCATAGACAGTGGGAGCTTAGCTATGCTGAAATGATTCAAGAAGCTGAGAAATAATGTCTCTCGCTTTGAGCTGTCAAAGCACAATCATCCTAAGCTCACTTTACTTGATACTGTTTGAAAGTCTGTGGGACCAACTTTCAGTACTAAGGCTGGGTCACTGTAATGTAAAATCCTACAGTCCCTTTTCATAACATTGATTTTTTTCTTCTGAATGTGGTACTTTAAAATAAACTAAGTGGTGATTATATAATTGAACTCTGAACAGCATAAATTAATGATTTGCCTCAGAAACTTGTAAGTTCTTTCAGATTTCTTTCTAGGCGCCTTCAGAGATTACATTTCAGGTGGTACACTGCACTTTATAACTCAGATTCCATCAAATTCTTTGTTTCACCCATTCCAGGAAATTTTAGGGGCACTTGCACTGTACTTAGTCATTTTTGTTCTAAAATGCAGACTTCTAGCAATATATTATTAGACTTCTCTTTTGTACAGCTCTACTAATATTTTGCAAGATTGTATTTCTATATACAATGGTCAGCACATAGTTACAATTGTGCAATGATATTAAAGTAGATTAATTTAATAACCAAAATGACTTCCATAATAAAATAATATCAATTAAAATACCAATAAATCAATATTATTAATACTTAAGTATTAATAATTGAATATTAATGAAAATAGCTTTAATATGATTATCTCCTATTTCACTTCAATTTCTGTGGAAGAATCTTTTTTTTGTTCAACTATAATGACATTGCTCTTAGTGTAGTAAAAAATATCCCTGTGATAACTTTTAATTCAACTCAATTTTTATTTTTTATATAATGTCATTGACCTTGTTTTAGAGTATGGGGTCTGTATGTGTACCAATGTACATAATAAATGTATTACCGGCAAAGATATAATTTAATTAATAGTAGTTTCTCCTTTTGGACTCTAATTAAATTAGTGTTGATTAAGGAAAGCAACTCTTTGACGGTAAAATTAAAATAAGGTGTTATCCTCCAATGATTATGCAGATAGCAATGAGCTTTTAGACTTCACTTAGAAAAAGACTTAAAATTCTGACCTGTATTAAGCACTGTAATTCTGGTAGTAAAAAGAAAGCTAGAACAGTGATAAAGTAAATTTTAAAGGGCATATTATTTTATTTATTTATTTTTTTTTAAATTTTTATTTATTTATTTATTTTTTGCGGTACTGGGGATCGAACTCAGGACCCTGTGCTTGCTAGGCAAGCGCTTATTAAGGGCATATTATTTTAATGGAGCAATTCTTAGTACATCTTGAAAAAGATCTAAGCAACACCAAAACTATTCTCTTGGCTATGTCGGTTAAAAGTTTTATTATACATGCATAGTAATCACAAAAGTTTCTGTTTATATGATTAGATATAAAATTATCTGTGGGAATGTAAACTAATGCGACTGCAGTAGAAATCAGTATGGCTACTCCTCTAAATATGAAAAGTAGAAGTTGTACTTTCCTGAGTATCTTTTCAGAAGACTTAAAGTCGTATTACAGTGATACACGCTTTCCCATTGATAAAGCAGTACAAACAGAAGTGAAATTATGAAAATTGTCTAGATATCCATCAACAGAGGAGTGGATAAAGAAAATTTTATTATTACATACATATATATGTGTATATATAAAATGGAGTGTTACTTAACCATATACACATTATATAGACATATATATCACACGTATATATAATTGGAATATTTCTTAACCCGAAAGATAAATTCGAGTTATTCACAGGAAAACAGATGTATTTTGAGGGTATAATACTATGTGAAATAAATCAGACACTGAAAGTTAAATATTGCATGGCTTCTCCTGTATGAGACCTATATTATAAATTACTTAAAGAAAAAAACAAAAGAGGGTGATAGCAAACAGCGGGCAGAGCCTTCGGACATAGGAAGAAGGAGTGGGGAAGGCAGGAGAAGGAGGGTAGGGTGGAAAGGAGATCAGTAATGATCTACACAAGATACGTAAGTAGTAACTCAACAAGGCAAATATAACCGTTAGGTCTTCTGAACAGATACTAATAAAAAAGGGAGGCCCAGAGTGCTAACAGGCTCTTTTTCCCTTAGGAAGGATTCTTTATCAATATAAATGTGTATGAAATTCAGATCAATAAAAAAGTTAATATTTAAACCTAATAATTATATATATTTATGGTTCATGATAAAAGTATACTAAACATGCATCATAAGTATGTTTAATCACAGAGGTAAAAATCATTTATTGATTTTTGCCATCTTTTGGGATGCAATGCTGCCTTTAAATCTTTTGAAATTTGAAATTTTGTTTTTGTATATTATTTCCTGGCACATTGCTTTGTGCATGTCAAAACTTCAAAAAAGGAATATTAACTAAAAGAATAACAAAAGGGATTTGCTACAAGAACATCTAAGAAAGTATAAAGACATTGCTCAGAATCGCACTTTAAGTTGCACTATTATTTCTACCAATTCATCTTTTTAGATTAATTTTCACACTTCTAATGTCTCTCTGAAAGGCAATTACAGAATCTGAGGAAATGAGTTCACATGCTCAGCACATGTCTAGCAACCCCTTGCCAAGGGTCAGGAAATTAGAAAAGTAGGGGGGCTGTGTACCCGAGAGATGTTCAATTAAACTGAATGAGTAATCGCTTAGGACACACTTAAGCTAACATGAAAGTGGTGAGGATAAGGAAAGACGACATAACATAAGTTAAAGGGAAGATGTACAAATATAAAAGCAGCACCAAATCATACAGAATATGTTTCACATGTCTTTATGTCTTTATTTTCTTATAAAATTTGAATTTTATGGCAATGTTCTACTTCAATATTTTTGGGATTATCAAAGCTAACTAAGGCATAACTAAATTTTACTTTACTTTCATAACTGCAAATAATATCAAACTGGACTGAATCTCACTCCCACATTTTTTCTGCTTATAAACTATTTATCTGTCATTTTAACAAACATCTATTATGATTTCTATGTGTGATTTAATGACCTGTTTTGTGTGATGCAAAACAACAAAATATTTTCATGACCTGAAGGTGAAAACATTTTATGAAGGAAACAGAAACAGTTACTAAATATATGCTTGTTCGTATTTTTATCCATAAGCTTTTATTAATATTTTCATGTAAATAACAGGTTTTGGGGACTTCCTATAAAGATGTACCCCTAAGAAAAAGAAGAAATGTTATGGCATCCTTCAAATGTTTTTATCCATAAACTTTCTTCATTTAAGTGATTAGGAAATATACTGATTCGTTGAAACTTTGTCCCAGTCAAAGCATGACTTACACCAAGCAAAGATGATGCTATTTGTATGCACCATGTACAAAAGAATGTTCAATAACAAATGTGTAACAAATGTTTATGATATTTTTGGGAATATAAATATACTAAATGAAAAGGATGTTCTGTTTCTATTATTTTTACTTGAAAATGTTTTGGGAAGAAACATTTAATGAGCACTTTTAATAAACAACAGTTACTTGTGAGGAACAGGAATGGGCTGAACGTAAACAACAGCATAGTAGAAAATACCTCTTGACAATGAGTCAATAGAAAACTTTGGTATAAAACTTGAGGATGTAAGGAGAAGGATACAATTCTGGTAACATTTTCATACTTAAATGAGCAAGAAATCACCCTTACCAATTTTGGTCAAAATATCCTTGCTGTTGGTATTTTGCTGTGGTTCTTTTTTCTTTTATTATTATTCTCTTTAAAATTAAAAAAAAAAACTTAGCTGGGGATATAGCTCAGTGGCATAGGTGCCTTCCTGGAAAGTGCAAGGTCCTGAGTTTGATTCCTGATACAAAATAATAATAATAATAAAATAAATATCTTTCTGCTGTTTTATTGTTAACAATAACAATGTCTAGTCAAAAATGCAAACAGCTACTTAAGAAATTTGATCAGTTCTTGGTGAAGAGCATGGCGTTGTTTAAAAGAAGAGTACAATTGTTTTTGAATTAAAATTATTTGCAAACTTAAAGAAAATGTTTTGAAATTCATATTAGTCTTCTCTTTCTGATAATGACTTTTGTCTCAAATATATATGTGACCCTGTGATTCCTCATTTTTTCTCTCCTTTTCAACTAGAACCTAATTATTTCCCTTATAAAGATTACTTTGGTCTGAAAATTCATTGAGTAAATAAAGAAAGTATAATTACATTACATCTTATGAATTTCCTTCTGAAGTAGTTCTGTAGAGGAGACTTTAGAACCCATTTTGAAACATGTTTACAAAATCTACAAAGTTCAAGATTCTTTAAAAGCCTATGTGCTGTGTACATATAAATTAAAAGGTACACAATAAAGAATGTAATACTTTGTTTCAATTTCATAAAATGAGCATATAAACAGGTGTGATTTAATTACAAAGCTACATATGTATCAGTAAAGAGATTTAATTTAAATGCTATACATTAACAAAGCTGTTTGAATACAATTAAAGTGGTATAAAATATACCAGCCAGATAGATTAGTTGGATAAATGGTTATTCGTCCTTGAACAGTGATACAGTTATATCTAGATACTTCATACATTGGAAATACATAAATGGAAGATGCATTTAATGGATCTAGTGCTTTGATTTTCTGTGCTTCACCTAGTCTGCCTCACAAGTGCCCAGAACATTCACATTAGTCTAAAACCTCCTCTAATACAAAGCCTATTTTATTATAAAGTGTTCAATAACACGAACATCATTGTATGCAAAAACACAAACTACAAAACTTAAAAATTCTGGCAACCATGTACCCTGGTGTAGTGTATCTACAACTGGTGGTCACCTTATACCCTCCACCTGAACTGAGTAAGGGTGGTGCTGGGTGTGGGAGGCCCACCTGGGGATGGTCACCAGCAGCATAAGAGGCAGAACTAGAGAAGAAGAAAGGCTTTGGGGAACTAAAGAGGCTGTTGGGAGCAGAGAAAGGCAGCTCGGAGCTGGTAGAAGCTGTAAGGAGCTGTTGGTTGTTTTGGAGGAGCTCGTCACGCTGGCTTTCCAGATGAACTTGGCTGTTTGCTTCCTCTGAGGAGTTTGGGACCTCTTTCACACTGAGAATAGCATTGGTTCACTTTAGGGGTGCTCTGGTCCTCACTCTGAGCATTGCTTCCTGGCTCCCGAGGGCAGGGAAGATGGTGCACTGCCGGTCTCCTGGAGAAGCTTGCTGCACTGGCATCCCAGATGGGAACTCAGCCATCTTGATCATCGGAGGTGCTCGGGACCTCACTGTTGCTGAGGATGGCTTGGTACCTTTCAGGGGATCTCTGGGTTCTCTGAGCGTCAGTTCCTGGCTCCAGTGCAGATCCCTGAGCCTGCTGGTACAGATCCTCATCCTGCTGGCACAGACTTTCTAGATTCCACCACTGACCTTTGGGCTTTCCCAGCACAGATCCATGAAACAGGCCTGCATGAGATACTGTTATGGCTCTGGGCCTCCAGTTGGATGCATGGGAGGCATTGTTATTGGCTCTAGGTCTTCAGCTGGACTTATGCAGGACAGTTTCATGAGATCCAGGTCCTCAGCTAGATGTTTTGGTCTTAGTGTGTGGACGGATTTCCTGCACTCTTTTGTGTATCATTCTTTGCGTGACTATTATAAATAATCTTATAGAATATGTGCCCTGTATTATATTGTGTTCCTTTGCAAACATAAGCCCCAAAACAACACATCTGGAGAATTCATTTTTCACCCTCATGGTCAGAGTAGGAGCTATGATCACTGCTATCACAGCATCACGAGAGGAATATCACATATCAAACCCTGGAAACAAATCAGCCTTGAAATGTAAGTATAGTTTTGAAATACAAATTGCTTCAAATTATCATAAAGTAAAATAATTGCAACATTTGTATTTAAGTTATCTTTATAATAAGGAAATTCTCACTGGAAAGGTAGTTCACAGCTAGTCCACTAAGTGGGAACCTCTCATTAAGATTTCATGAGAAGTGTGAGCCATATTTAAATTTTTGCAAGTGACAATTCCTAGTCATCTATAAGCCGTATAAGATCTTCATGGGTGCCTGATTTTAATCACCTCATTTTACAGCTCAGCAAAATGAGACATAGTCTGTTTAAATCTTTCTTTAAATTCTTCATAGCTGGTTTTGAACCTAGCAACCTATTTTCTGACTTAGGATATTATACCACAACTCCCATCAGCATGTGTTTCAAATTGAACCGATTAAAATTCAGTTTTACACTTTGTGACATATGTCCCTCTTTCCATCCATAGCCCTTCCATCACACCTATCTCTTGGTATTTTTCTTTCTAAATAGTTTCCTTCCAGAGAGATAGAAATAAAGAATAATATGAGACTTAGAATCCAATTCTATCAAATCTTAACAAAGAAGAGGAGACGTTTGTGATGACTCATTTTATACTGGTAATGTTTAACTTTCTTTTTGATTTTTCCAGGCACTGAGAGTTGAGAGTTTGGCTCTAACATTTAGACCTGAACTTTTAAGCACTGCTGAAACTGTTATGTCTTGTGTGATACTTAGAGATGGTTTGAATGCATTTGCATAAGGAGATGAGTGTAAGTTATTTGGAGGCAGGGAGACAATGCTATGGTTTAGATCTAGGTGGTACCCCAAATATCCCATGTGTTCAGAAGCTGAACTTTGGGAATATGAGTGGCTCATAAGAGTTATACTCACCAATGGATTCTTCACTAAGTTCAATAGCAGAGTGTTCCATAAGAAAGTTGGACCTGGTTAGAGGTTGACCCCTGAGGTCATGACCTAGATCAAAATATTTCCCTTCCCTGCTTCTCTCTTTACTCAGCTCCGTGGCTTCAGTGATTGACATGAGCAGTTGTCCTCTGCCCATTTCTCTATCACGCTATTTCTGCCCTGAAGCAGGCTGGCTATGGAATGAGATGTCAAAATAAACTTCTCCTCCTTTGGATTGGGGCCATGAGGTCTTGTGTCTCAGCAACAAGACAGTGACTTAGACTCTCCTGTGAACTACTCCCTCCAGCCAGACCGTACCTCCTAATTTTTCATTACTTCTCAATGACACCCTAAAATCATGATCTCATCAAGGGGTTACTCCCTGGATAAGATTAGAGAGCTTATTATTCAATCATGTTATATTTCCAGAAGACCATCAGCAATAAAACCTTGAAATAGAGGAGCTTTCTGGGAGGAAATTGTGGAAGCCAAGCATACCAAGATTTTACCATGATATTCATATTATCCTTCAGTAGTCTTTTATTTAATTCAAATTCATCATTCTGTCTTTAGAAATGTATATATATATATATATATATATATATATATATATATATGTATGTGTGTGTGTGTGTGTGTGTATTTCACTCAGTTTTTTGTGGTAGTATCGCTCTGGTGAAAGGCATTAAATTTCTAATTCTTTTATTTTGCTTCTACATCCAAAGTCCTTGTACATCATCAGCTTTATACTATAAATTTAAAGGCACATGAATCTACCAAGACTAGTATTAAGGACATTACTTCCCAGATAAACAATTTTTAAAAAGTAGTTTCCTTCTTCAAGCTGATCTACCAGAAAATGTAGTGTGATAAATTTATCCTGCCAATGTTCCCATCTTGAACTCCATATTCAAGTTTGCATTTCTCTGTTTTATCAAAAAAATGATGGGTTGGAGATATAGCTTAGCAGCACAAGTGTCTGCCTGGCAAGTTCAAGATCCGAAATTCAATTCCTGTGCTAAAAAAAACGATATATTCTTGGTTAACTTATTGAGAATTTTTAGATTAACTCACTAAGGTATTTAATGACTATTTTTTTATACCTAATGCATGTTTGTATGCATATGCCTTGGAAAGCTATCAATCTTGGCACAGTTTTTATAACAAATTTTCTAATACATGTAATTTTTTAAACTTCTTAAATAGTTACTATGTTTTATAGGATCTAGGGTTACGTCCTTTTGTTTATTTAGTGTTTAATTCTGTACCAATTTTTGTTAAAAATTACCTGAAGCTTGGAAATATATAAAAGAGATTCATGTTTTTTGAATTGATAGACTCACAATCTGTATTTCATACTGAATACACTCTTCCCTAATTCTGAAGAGGCAGAGTGCAACTGAGGTTGATTCCCTGAGTTGAGAATAAATAATTTTTATTTGCGTAGAACTCCCAAGTTTGTAGTTCTGTACCCAACTTATTTTGCCTTGTATTATGGTCTCAAGTCACATCCTTTTTCTTGCAAATAACATTAATTTCACTTTATTGGCTGTATAATATTCCACATAAGATTTATAATTTATTTTTCTGTAAGGTTAAAGACCATCAATTATTATCTGTTTAAAAGAACTAGATTTGCTTATATAAAATTTTTTCAATTCTATTTTCAGCTTGTTCCATTTCACTCAGCTTTCACAGTCCTGGCAGATCCAAGCACACTATGGTGTCTACAGTGAACGCGCAAGGGGTGCCTCTCACGTTGGTTCACATCTACATGGCTCTGAGCAGGGAATGGGAGATGTGCTACCATAAACAGACAATATTAAGTCACTGCAGTATTATGTCGATAACTCTTAAAGGAATAGACCTAAGAGAGGTACATGTGGGTCAAATGGAATCTCTACCTTTAAATATTTGAAGACTGTCCACACCAATTTTTAGAGCGGTTGAACAAGTCTACTTGTATTCTTACTTCTTTGTGTTTGTTATACAACTGTGGATACAGATACTTAATATAGTTCCCAAGAGATGACACTTGATTGTTTAGAAATGCCAGCTTTCAAAGGCACTGACATAGAGGAATAGAGTGGAATAGTGTAGTGTCTTACTACTAAAGCAATATGTAAATTAAAAAGTATCTCACTTTTAACTAAAATGCTAATATCTCACATACTTTGCTGCAAAAATATTTTCATATGTTCATTAGCCTATCTCTTTTTAATTTGAGGTTTGTGTTCAGTCCTTTATATCAAGGAATGGCACTATTGGTACAAGATATGAAGTACTACTTTCTCAATGTTCTAAAGAAATTTTAATATTTGTACATGTAAACTAATCAGAGCTACTACATAGATTCATCTCTGATGTGTTAAAGTCATTTCTGTTATGTAGCGATTCCACGTTTTTGTTTAGGTCTGTTTGGATGCTCTCCATTTTTCTGTATTGTACACAACTGTGTTCAAATCATTACAAATTAAGATAAACCTATACCTTTTAGGCAAATGTTAGGCAAATTTACCTATTTGTTTTAGTCTGCAAAAATCCCCTTTGTTGTTTTACTCTTAACTCCACATGACATTGAGCATCACTGAACTAACTGCTATGACAAAACTTATTGGGAATTTGGGAGTATGTTTTTACACATATACCAAGAAATATGAATTAGTGACGATTAGGTTCTTTAATATACTATTTCTCATTATTTCATAGATTGCCCCTTCCTGTAATGTTTCATTCAACTTTATGCTTTGCTTATACTTACAAGAACTAATTCAATGTCCAAATTTTCATAATTATAATTCCATTTCAGTAGTTTTGGCACCATCTCCCTTGATCTCTATCATGTTAGTTTACTCGTGTCCAAAATATGTTAATCTGTAAACTCAAGTTTACTTTGAAAAACATTTTAAAACCTTACCGCAGCTATACTTATGACCCAGTTTTTGTCTCTACTGTTGTTTATTTACATTTTACCACTGTCCTGGGACTCTAATTTAGCTTTCATTTATTGCATCTCTTTTCCTGAGTGAATTTCTGCTACATCTTTCATTTTCTTTCTTTAAATCCCTTTACGTATACTTGCTTAAACTTTTTAACCTGCATGCTAAATTTAGTTCTGTACATTTCCTCAAAGCCTTGTTTTACTTTCACACCACTCAAAGTTGATATGTAAAGAACAACGGAAAATATTAATAGGCTAATATATAATGATTCAATATATTTACACAATAAATATCATTTAATTCAGTTTAAACATAGGTGTCTCCTCAAACGTTCAAATTTATCTATTAAGAAAATTTACAGAATTGTTTCTCCCAGTCTTTTGAAATATATAGTATATTGTAGTTTTCTATAGTTCCCTGCTATGTAATAGCACATCAGAACATCCTTCTTTCTACTGGGGTGTCCATCAGTCAAACTCAATCAGTTCCCTACATCCTAGTGACCCCAGCCTGGGCAAACACAACTCTACTGTCAACTGTGGCGAGGTCAGCTTTTCTAGATTTCGCATATGAGTGGAATCATGCAGTGCAGTCTTTTTTGCACCTGGCTTATTCCACCAAACTTAACGATTTCTACCTCCATCGATTTTGTTGCAAATGACAAGTTCATGATCAAGAAGAATAAAGAAAATACATGCTGGCAAGAGTCAGACAAGAGAAGACACTTGCGCACTGCTGGTGGAGATGTAAATTTGCATAGTTATTTTGGAAAATAGTATGGAGAAGCCAGAAGAAGTTAAAAATAGAACTCTCATATAATCCTGCAATTCACCTACTGGGTGTATTGACACAAGAAATGAAATGAGAATTCCCAAGAGATATTTGTACTCCATTTTCATGCACCACTGCCAGAATAAATAAGAAATGGGAAAATAGAGAATGTTGATTAACTTGTGAGTGGAGAAAGAAAATGTGATACATTTATACTATGAAATATTTGTTATCTGGGAGAAAGAATTCCTGTTACATGTTACCAGTTCTGATATATTTTGATGTTAATCAGTTAGTGTCTTGTTTACTTTCTTCTCATTGCTGAGATAAAATACCGGACTCTCTCCCAGAATGGAGGAAGGAAAGGTTTATCTAGCTTACAGCTTGTGAAAGTTCAGTCCATAATCAGCTGGCTCCAAGGCAGGGAGGCATAGAACAGAGGAAACAGTTCAAGGTGGCAGAAGACATCACGAGCATCAAGAGCTTAGTGGGGGGAGCATAAGCCTCTTTTCCTCCCTTATATTGGGTATCAGCCATCTGCCCACATTCACACCATCTCTGTGCCTTCCTCTTCCACAAGCTGAGAATGTTTACAAAGTAATACCCTGGCCCTCTGCTGAATCACTTAAGTGAACTTTTAAACTTCTCAAGTTGACAAATGACATCCTAGAGCAGTGCGGGAGTGTCCTTTTCACCCCAGGATGTAGAACTGTTGAGTTACCTAGTGAAGCTTTTAGACTCTTCAAGTTGACGCAATGCATCAACCATAAGGGGAAGAGTGTTCAATTTACCCTCTATCACATCACATCAGATATTTCTCATCACTTAGCTTTAGAAACCTTGGTTCCTTACTTTTAGGAACTTGCTCAACATTTAATTCATTTTTAAAATTTTTATTTATTGCAAGTTACTTAATTCACTATAGATCCTACCCATACAGGAGACTTCAAATCAGAAAAGGTTTTAATTTTATCTTACATAATGCTCTAACCTGTAGCTACATTTATTTTACTGACAAGTTATCACTAATATATATTAATGCCACCTTTGAACAACCAGTCACACTGAAATAATTATAGTAGCTTCCATTTGAATAAAAATATCAAAGACAAATGTCTGAAAGATTATCAAATAGGAGACAAATTTATGTAATAAGAAAATGTAAATGAAATGCCTAAATAACAAGAGGAATTTATGAACCAAATTTTCTGTATAAAAAGGTTGTGTGATGTTTATGCTGATGGGTAGAACTACAGCCACCTTTTAATGAATCATGTAAGCCAAAGTAAGGTATGTGTCGCTATACTTCAAATTAGGATCCCTGAACTTTCTTTAAATACCAGTGAGTAGCTATTTCAGTGTTGCTGGGCATATGATTTTTGTCAGAAGTACTCGTCTCTGCTTTTACACTATAAAAGCTAACTACAGTAAATAATGGCTGGGTCTGTGTTCCATTAAAACTCAATTACTTAAATCCCAGCACTTCAGGGTGCTGAGGCAGGATGACTACAATTTCAAAACAAGCCTGGGTCATTTAGTGATGTAGCAAGACCTTGAATCAAAATTTTTAAAAAATACCCTAGAGATGTAGTTTAAAGAAAATCAATAATCCCTAGTATTGGCAGGGGAAAAAGAAAACTACACTTAACAAAAGATAATAACTCAATCAAAACAGAGGTTAGGAAGTTTTGGCCTGAGGGTCATAGCTTGCTGACCTATACTTTAAAAGGCATCAAAATTATATATAAGTATTATTGATACCTAGTAAGTGCCAAATATTGCGCCTTCTATAACATGTGCCTCCATGACACCGCACTTGTCATGTTAGGACATTAGGTATATTAATTTTACTAATTTTTCAGCTAACCAAATAAACGTGTTTAAAGAGATTAAGGCATGTACTGAAGGTCACTCGGTCACAGATAGTGGTGATGTGTGTTAGATTACAGACCAGGTGTGTAACAGATTTCAGGGAAATAAATTAGAAGTATAATCTTCAATCCTTGGCATTTAAAATCTACCAAGGGAAAAATCATTACCATAGAAGATATTTTCATGTTCACTAGAAACAATACATTAAATGTCAAATCTGCCTGTAATGAAATCAGGCAGATACTTCAGAGGACTGACCACACTTCTAGAAACACAAGGAAATGTCAAATTCATTGAGAAAATATATTCAAACTAATGAAACAGTTTAAAACCAATTTTGGCCGTAAAAATCTGGTGTTATAAGTGAAACATATTACTAATATTTTACAGAATAGTTTTTCTATTTATAAATGTAATGGTATATGTACAATATAGAACACCAACAGTATATAAATGGAAAATTAAATCATGTATAATCATATCATCGTATGATACATTTTTTTGTATGATACATTTATTTTTATGATTTTTAAATTCACATATATATTTCTTACAAAATAAATTATACTGTACATATGCTCTTATAGTAATCATCTTTGGAGTTATAGTTCCAAAAGACATTTTGTTTTATTTTAAAAATGTTAATATTGCTATTTAAGTAAGCTATTTGATGACAACTAAAGGGTTAGTTAATAGTGATTTCAGTATCTTCTGCCTATTTCTTCCAGAATGAAAGCCACTTTCTCCATCTGAATAGCTTCTGGACACAAGGTATCCAAAAACAATCAGACAAAACACAGCCTTACAAAAATGCAATAAAAAATGAGTAAACCTTGGAGCCTAGAAAAAAAAAAGATGATGTATCTTCATTAAAACTTTATATATTAACAATAAAATGTAGCCTGACAAGAATATGGCTTTGTTCATAAAACCAACTCCAGTGTAAGTTCTTGTTATGGTTTAAGAAAGATATATGAACAGTTTGAACAAAATTACACAAATAAATCTTTCTTGGCTGCCCTTAAAGCTTTGCAGATAGTTCAAAACAAAGAACACAGGAGGAAGGAAGAGGTATGAATTGCCTGGCGTTATTGTACTCCTCCAAGAGCCAAGCCTATGAATTTCACTGGTACACAGTTAGCATCCTCAACATTTATGACTATTAGCTACTATAATGTGATTGACATATTATGCAAACTAGGCCAAGGCTTTAAACTGTTGGCACGTCAAATACATAATTTACATTTTAGTAACCATTCCTATTGCAGTCATTCCTATTGCAGCACAGTATTCGAAGTAATGGCATACATATCAAAACAATGTTTCAAGAATATTTTATTTATTTATGTATTTTTATTTATTTTTGTCTTTTTGAGACAGGTTTTTATATGCAGTTCCGGCTGGCCTTGAACTCATTGTGTAGGCATTGAACTCACAGTGATCCTCCTGCCTCAGCCTCCTGAATGCTGGAAATACAGGCGTGTGCTACCATACCCAGCCTCAAGAATATTACTATAGATTAAGTCCAGACAGTACTGAAATTTCTAGTTCTAGCAAAGTGCTTTCTTTGCCTGCCTCCAACTTTTACACTCTCTCTTCTCTCAAGTTTGGTGGAGTGGAGTGATTGAAATTTGATGTTACTCTCTTTTCTTAGATGGCTGTTAATGAAGAAAAGAGGTAAAAGGTCTGTCTCAGCCCTGTACAGTTGAACTATTTGCCTTACCTAGTGCCAGCTCCTCATGCTTATCTTTTATTTTGCCACAAATCTGAGCTGTGAATATTTGCCTTCACCTTGAATGATTTCTAAATTTTCACTTAGTTCATCCTCATCGTGTTGTTTACCCTCTTAATTATTCTGAGTCTGGCAAATTGAGTTATCCTGCATGGTAGAATCTGACCTCAAGTCAGCACATTGTGGTACCAGCTGTCCCTAAACTTCTATAATGCCCTCAATTTGAAAATAAAATTTAATGAATGAATATGATGATGGTAAGGGGACATTTTTTATTGGCATGAAATTTGTAGTCTAATGGTTTCCAATTACTCCAACCTTCGGACAAATGGTCTCCTAGACTCCAATTATACCACCAACATGGCTGCCACTGACTCAGACAAATACCGTACTTCTGGTACACAGTGTAAGTGATGATAGTTGTTAGACTAGTTAAAATTTTTTTTAAAAAATCTTTTACCCTGCAATGTTTAAAGAAAAGCTTTGCAGAATGCCATTTTTATTTGTATAATTTTGGAATAGCCCAAATTCAACATCAAAGATTTCAACTGATTGTATCTTACCACAATATGCACCAAAACAACTCACAATATATTACTAATAGCATTCATATGTTCCAAGGCATATACTGTTTGCTTCATAAGAAGCTCTTATATCAAACACACAAAAATTTTTTTTCCCTTCCTTCTTTCTTTCTAGCTGGTAATCTGAACAACTAATTTCAAGACAATATGTAATTTAACAACCATGGTTGAATTCCTATCATCTTGCTTAGTGAAATTCTGTAGTGTTTCTAATTTTTATACGCTTCAAAAAGTAATAAATAGATAAATAAAAACAAAACAAAACAAAACAAAACATGTCATGGGTAAGTTAAAAAAAAGTTTTGAACCCTCATCAACTTACCTGATAATAGGGGAAATATTGTATGTGCTTTATAAATCGGTGAGTCATTTTGCAAAGGAAAACAACAGTGGCTCTTCAAGTATTAGGTGAGACAGCCTTAGACATGCTTTCTATTGCTGGATGTTTGTAATACATAGTGCTTATATTCATTTTTGCGAATTGGTGCGTACATATATCCTGATCACTTTGGTCTCCTCCCCACCCCCCCGTGTTATACACCCTTCCTCTTGAACTCATGGGCTTAAAACTGAGGTACATCCTCAGAGCTTTCAGTTTCTAAAAAAATTTAAAACAGTATCTCACTACGTAGTTAGGTTGCCCAGGGTGGGCTTGAAATGAAAATCTTCTTGCCTCAGCCTCCCAGAGGGCTCAGATTACATGTGAAAGCTACCCTGTCTGAATCTATTTCAAATAAGGGTTAAAAGAGTAAATTATGTACCTTGACTGGACATTTCCAATAAAGTCTGAAAAACATGAAATAGGAAAATAAAATAAAATATATTCAAAAGGTGGTACGGAAATATATCTGTAACCAGTTTTATCACATTAATTGCAGAAATATATTATCAAAATGTAGTGATATATTTTGTATGAATGCCACCTTTACAAAAGATTTACATTGAACATCATGTTAATCAGTGTGTTAATCAAGTTATGTCAAATATACACATGTATGGATATATTTATTTTTAATACAAGGCCAGGAGAAGTTCAGCTTCACCTCCTGGCCTTGCCTCCTGTCACTTGCCATGTAATCGCTATTGCCATGGTCCTGTGACCTACCTGCTGGTTTCTTTTTTCAGAAAGATGAATTGATCTTTTCATCTCTTATCTGATATGTCACTCCTACATGAGAGGAGGCAACTTCTGCAGTTCCCTAGATCTAAACCACGAGCTAATATCTTAGAGAGACAAAAGTATTTCTTACCTACAATTTCTTTGGCAATCTCCCAAAAACTCGTCACCTGTCTGTATAATTCATCTTTAATACAATAAATAAATTTAAGCTCTTAGGTTGATATCAGTTCTGAGATCTTTTGTGAAATTCCTTTGTGTAATGCTTTGTGAAGCATCTGCTTTGATTGTCATTAGCTCTACAGCTGGTCAAAGATGTTCTCCGCATGTTGGTTGCTCAAAAGGAAGTTTGAAAACTATAACCCATGACTCAATGGAATATTAGTAAAGTGCTTCAGCTATTCATTGACATTTATGTTTTGTTTTTTTTGTTGTTGTTGTTCTTTTTTTGGCGGTACTGGGGATTGAACTCAGGACCCCGCGCCTGCTAGGCAGGCGCTTATTCCACTGAGCTATATCCCCAGCCCCTCATTGACATTTAAAATGTCCGTATGGATTTGTCAGTACAGCTTTTGAAATGTAATAAATTAATATATTTACTTCATCTTAATTTTCAGACAGATGGCATGTGCATGATGGAGTGATGCACTGGTCTGTCCCTCAGCTTGTCGAGATTATTTACAGCATAGGAGTCATTCTCTGAAGGCTGATTATCTGCTTCATTTACTAGGAAGGAGATTAACCTCTGGTTTCAAGGCTGATGACTCAGCAGGTAATGTACACTAATGAAGAAAAAAATCCCAAAAAACCACTGGTCTTCAAATTTAACAAGTCTCATTAAGAGCTAAATTGCTTTATTGGGCCCAAGAGATAGAAGCAATTATCTCAGTCCACTAGTTGGAATAATCAAATTTGGAAAAAGGAAGGGAAAGATTTACTTCCTGGCATAAGTAAGTAAAAGGTATGCTATTTCAGTGATATTTTCACATAACTCTATAAATATGCATTCCCTGTAAGTTATATCACTTAGCAAAGATTTTCTTCAGTAAAGCATATATTTCACTTCTATATGTTAGATGTCACTTCATCCTGAACTGAAGGCAAATAAACTACAACTAGTCAAATGCATAATTTGGAAGTTAGGAAGCATATGATTTTTTGATGATACAAAATTCATTCAAACTCACATACTAAACTATTTCATAGCTTGAGTTACTTTACAAAGACCTCGCTGGACTTAGCAACATTCCTTAATTTTATTCAAGAAAATGTATTGTTATATAAATGAGCTTCAAGAGAGACTTTTATCTTTTGGGGCAAATAAACTAATTGGGAGAATGCAGACAGTAGCTATTTCTGATATATATATATATATACACACACACACACACACACACACACATACATACATATACACACACACATATACATATATATGTTTCTGGTACATATATTACAAATGATGTTATAGTAGTTCTACATCAACAGATAAAAATTACTATAGACACAGAACTTTCTTGTTTCAAAAATTTAATTCAAAATGCATGACAGACCTAAATGCAATGAGTAAAATTACAGTAGTTCTAGAATATAACACAGGAGAAAAATTAAGTGACCTTGTGTTTGATGATGAATTTTTGACAATACTCCCAAAGCACAAGTCATGAAAGAAAAAAATATGTAAGTGGAACTTTATTAAATTTTAAAACTTTAGCACACCAAAACAAAAGACACTGTTAAGATATTGAAAAGTGGAGACCTCCACTGAGATAAAATATTTGCAAAACATTTAACTGAAAAAGTAAATTTATTCAAGGCATGTAATAATTCTCAAAACTTAGCAAGAAGAAAAAGATAAAAAATGTAAATATATACCTCACCAGGGAAGATATAAAGATGGCATGTAACCCTCTGAAAAGATGTTCAAAGATCATATTTCATCAGGGAATTTCAAAGTAAATAATGAATTATAATTATACATCCAAAAGAACTGATGAGGTGCAAAACACTGAAAGTCTGGTGAGGATACGGACCTGCACATTTTCTCATTCATCATCTTTCAGAATGCAAAGTGACACAGCTGCTTGGAAAAACAGCTTCCCCGTTTCTTACAAGGCTTTTTATTGCTCTCTGGGCTGTTTTGTTTCTGTATTTGTTTTTGTTCTGTTGTTTCTTCTTAAACGAAAACCAAAATTTTTATGTATATATGAGGAGAGCTGTAGTAGGTGTATTGCTAATGTCTGTAGTGTGTTGAGAGGAACAGTCAATGCTTAAATTTTTCTTTTTATTTTCTTGACCAGTTTTGCATGCTTGAATTTGGTAATTGATCTGAAAACAATGTGCTGTACAAGAACCAGTGTTGAATTCCTACCATTTTGTAGGATTGGAAGCTCTGAATCATTTCCACTGCTTTTTAAAAAATATTTTTATTCTCTTTTACTTGGTACTGTCTTTGGCTGTTTGATGAATCTTATATTCTTATGTCTACTGGGCTGAGCAACTTTTTTTTTTTAATTTTATTTTAAAGAC